>JACCGJ010006033.1:0-61681 GCA_013407085.1 Atriophallophorus winterbourni
TGCAAAAAAGTGGTCAGGAGCATTGTGTGCACAGCTTGCAAGCGTTGGGCTCACCGTAGCTGCTCTCGTATACATAAATCTCACTATAGGATTTATGCAAAATACCGCTGGTTGCAGTAGTATTGTAGCTGCTGCCATAAGGCTGCTACTGACGCTGCTTCTATTAATGAAAAATTTCAAAATATTGTAATCTCGTCGAACGTCGTACCGACTCAAAATTATGCACCTGTTTTGCCTGCAAATATGAGCCCGGGGACAACTGCAGCCAAGGCGAAAGTTGACCAAGTTAGTCAGTTACACCAACGTCCCAAGGAGGTCAATGTAAGTAGAACTTCGAAAAAACATGCAAATAAAATAGCTGGATTAACTGCAGCCAAGGGAAAAGTTGAACAAGTTAGCCAGTTACCCCGTCCACGCAGGCAAGCTACCACTCCCAAGGTGGCAAATGTAGCTTGATCCTCTAAGAAGCGTACTAAGACCAGTAAGGTCTGTGCACAAAACGGCAACACTCAATTGTTGCTGGTTCACATGTGCTGGACCAAAATATCCAGGCATTGAATGGTTTGCGTAGGCAAATTAAAACACTGCACTGCAATCCATCTGCTTCAAAATCTAGAATTCTTGTGTACCACTTAGAGATTGTAATACGCAATCTGGAATAGAAAATGATAACTGTAAGAAGTGAAATAACAATACAGTTAGTAATAGAAAACGGACAGCAAAATATTACCACATTCTGCCCCACCGAAAAAGCATGTGAAATATTTTCACCGATCGGTGGTTCACACTTCACGATTATGCAAACAATATGGTCTTGTTTTCTGCTGTTTTAAAAATCAATCTTCAGGGGACGTATGATTGTTTTTATTTTCAGGTTCGGTACTGGGGTACCCCGAAACATCTAATAAATTTTCATTTAGTGAATTGCTATCTGGGTATGCAACTGAATCTGTGGTTAGTGCAAGATAACGCAGGGAGACCATTTCTTCTCGGCCATCTGAAAAGCGTACATTAGCATATTCGAGATTGCTCTCAACTAGGTCAACCTTTTCAACCAGAGGGTCATACTTAGATGACCTCGTATTTCTTCGAAGCAGTATCGGCCAGGTTTTAATAGCCACTTAGGTAGAGAGCTGTCGGTAGTAGACCAGCGAAGAAGGTAGAACATTCTATCATAGGGCGTAGCATTGGTGGCTGTACAGAGTAGTGAACAGATAGAATTGAGTGCGTCCGTTAATACAGATCAATTTATAAGTTCCGGGAACGTAGTCACAGTGAGACTGTTCTCCATAGTGTGGCGTTCAATCTTTCAAATTGCCTGTTGCAATGTGGAATGTAGCTGGTGTTTCTATCTGTGGCCACTCCGCGTTCGTGCAGGAATGTCTTTAACTCCTTGGACATAAAGGAATCACCTCTATCTGAATGAATGAAAGACGGCAGACCAAATATTGACAACAGGTTAATGAGGCGCTGTATTATTATGGACGCTTTCATATCCGAGCAAGGAAATGCAAACGGAAAACGGTAATATATATATGGATCACTGCCAGAATATAACGGTTGTGAGTTGATGAAGGGAACTGTCCTTTAAAATTGAGACTCAAAAGGTTGGGTAGCTTTTATTAATTGACTATCTTCCGGTTTATAAAACTTGGGCTTGAGCTCACGACAGGCAGGGCCCCGCTGAACGATTTCATTTCACCTTATCAAGGGAACAAAATGAAAAAAACGAGTCACACCTGGATGAAAAATTTCTCGTGTAGGTTTTTCAAATTATTTAACGAATGACTTAAGAAACAGTAAGCTCTCGCATCTGCAGCTTGCTTCTGAGTTCTGGGTCGATAGATTACGTCGTACGAGAATTGAGACAGCTCAATACGTCAGCGTTTAACTTTTTCGTTTTTTTTTCTCCGAGCTTTGATTCATATATAAAAGCCACAGACCGCTGATTAGTTATCAATTTAAAATGGGTTCCGAATAGATAATACCGTTATTTTCAGATTTCTTCTATTATAGCATAAAGCTTCTTTTCTACAGTGGAATCTCTTCATTCGCTATAACTCAGCGTTCGAGAGAAGAATGCTACTAGCGAAATCGGATGCATCAGTTTCAACCACCAGATACACGTTTCGGTCTATTGTCATTACTGCAGCTTCTATCAATTCCGTCTTGAGAGTTCCATAGTTATTCGTGTTGTGCTTCCAGAATCCGTTCTGGGCAGCGCATAGTAAGAAATGGGCTACCGAATGTTTACATATCTGGTACCGAATTATTTATCTGGCTTATGTGAGTTTTTGACATCAAGGAAGTTTGTGAATGTATAGAACCAATGCTCCCCGGAGTCCGTAGCATTAGAGGCATTTGGGGCAGTTTCAAAGCGAAGCAACTGATCCATTTCTAGAAAATTACATTGTTATGAATATTGCTGAAAAACCCGATTTTCAGACTATCAATAAACGAAGGCATGAAAATTGGGCTCTAATCTTGTAGAAATGGTGGTAGCAATCTGGAATAGAAAATGATAACAGTAAGAAGTGAAATAGCAGTTAGTAATAGGGACAGCAAAATATCATCACAAGTTGTTTTAATAGGGGTTTTTAACAGTGGAGTTGATTCTGAAGCTTATTTTATACCCTAGTTTGTTTACCCCATAATTCAATAGTTGGCATAAATTTCATTCTTTCTCCCGAACGTACAAATGTCTCTACTAACCTGCTGTTCCGTGGTGTTTTTCTTTTTCGTTGCAGAGTGCTCTCATAACGGAAGTTCTGGAAGCTATTGTATGAAGTGGTGGGCGTTCGTTTGTTTCATACCACTTAAACAAATCTGGACACTCGATTGGCAACAGCCACAAACCATCCCTTAAAAATGAACTATATATGGTATTAACCCCATCTGCGTCTATACTATACTATTTCTTTCTTTTCAGAGTACCCATATGGCAGAAGACATTGTGGAACGTCGTTGGCGTTCTTTTAGGACATACTGCTAAAACAAATTTAGATGGTCAATCGACAACTCGCCTACATCCTGTCCTGTGCAAACTGAGATTATGAAGCGTGACATTTTGAATTTTTCACAAGCGTTGGTGTTTTCGAATTTCACCCATTAATTTCAACAGCGTTGCTGTGTATTAGCTGAGAAGGTGTTTCGGTGAAACCTAGCCTTACGATGTGTGAACATCGCTACATTTTCATGTTTGTAGCACCATTGCCGTGTAATGTTGTTGTTGTTGGACTCCTTTAGTCGATGCCGACCATGGATGTACATCACAATCGAATGAATTTTCATGTTTTACAGCTTTTTGAATGACTAAACAGTCCGATCCGGCAGGAAAAATTCCTCCCGCAGCGCTTGCAACGGTGGCCAGAACTCTGTTGTAGGGCGTGATCTGCGTTAAGCAGTCAAGAGCTGTATCTACTCCTCCCCAGCTTGCAGACGACGCATTACACAATGCTTTCAAAGTGATCGGTCAAGAGCAAGTTCTTCCGATGGAATGTATGTGAAATAAAAATGCGTGGAAACTTTCCCACTAAGTTCTGCCAAAAAGGACACCGTTCCAGACCTTTGAATTTGTGTTACTCTCTGCCGATCAATCAAGAATGCGAATCAAAGAAAGCCCCATATACTAATACAGCATCTTTCTGTGTAGAATCGCATAAAAATGAGCACTACTACCAAATTCGGTCGACACCAAATCATTCGTGCTCAGTTCTTTTCGCGTTGAACTGCGAAACCTGTCACCTACGCGGTCCCTCCCGTAAACTCATGCTACTGGCCCTACCCGCCAATTGTAGGAAGAACCCCGTTGTTTGTCTGTTTCGCTGGAGCAATTTTTCAGAAGTTGTGTTATCTTATCCTTTTCTTAGCCTAGTATAATCAAAACTTGGTGCACATCCTCACAAATTGTATTGTTGTGCGTCGTAACTATGACCATGCTCTTACCATAGTAAACAGTTTTTCGAGCCTATGGCAACCATAAGTCTCCTTTCTATGTCCTCATTTTCACTCTCGCTTTCTAACTCCTAATATATCCGCTGCAATTTGATTTGATTCTACTTAGTTCGATACTACCATTACAAAATTTCAATAATCTGGAGAAGAGAGAAATACTTGAAAAGCTGCGGAATGTATAGAAAAGTAAGCACAAATAACTTGGAATGACGTGTCTACACATTAAATTGAACATGCATCCAAACAAGTTTAGTTAACGAGTAGAGCGGTATTATCACGACAGCTTCCTTGCAGCTTTCCATCTCATGCGTCAATAGTCAGTAACCTATGACGATAAAAAGCTACAAGCTTAGAAAGTTTACCTCAGAATATTGTGCACAAAGATTTCAGAGTTCGGGCAACTGCCTGACGACGAAAAAAGGAAGAGTGGTTCCTCCCAGTCGAGAGAGCAAAGCGTGTCCTAAAAGACAGAAATAAGGTGCATTTTCGCAAGGTAAAGAAACTTTTAATATTTCTGACGTTGTAAAATAAACAAGTGAAGATAGAAATATTCTTAAAAATTAAAAAAGAAATGTGGCAGACACGACAAAAGAAAGTATATCGTTTTGGTTTGATGACACGGACAGCAAAAACTGTTTGCGACAGCCCAGCTAACTTACTTATATACTGCTGCTCATATACTTCTACTTCGTAACAAGCTATCCGTATAACTTCTTTTGACAATATGCTAGATCATGCAAACCATCAAAGACGATGCTTACGGCATGATCAGTCTATGGCTAACATAGCACCAGCCTAGTGAAAAGAAAACGTTTCTTTTTTCAGCTATTAGAACCGGGATTACTCTCCACTATAATCAATGACCAAATAGAAGAAACTTTGATAGAGATTGTTGGTGTTCATCAGAAGCCTTCCGGTGCAAGAAAATCTGGACGCTCGATTGGCTTATCAACTATCTACAGACCTGTGTTAACTGAACTGGGATGCCTATGCCATGTGTCGATTTCGCCACCTTAGAATGCAGCCCAAACTGTTGGTTTTTGAGTCAATTAAAGTGCCATTCTCAGTGCATGGAGATTTGAAGAACAATTGGAAGGACCACAGTTTGGAATTCCTTTCAGCAAAATAGATATAATTGATATTTGATAGACTTGTCTGATTAAGAAATTATTGACTACGAGTTAGGTATATCACAATTCATTTTGCTCAGGAGTCACAGCCTAGCCTTGCAGTCGGGTGATGACGTACACCGCATGTGAAAGTTGTGAATCCACGTTACTGCGCCGTAGATGTTGATTTTAGTTTCTGGCTCAGAGAAAATTATTGTATATCGTATTATCAGCTGATTGGTTAATTCCGTAGCTGTCCTTTCAGGACGCTAGATTGTGCTGATTCTGCGTACTTAAACTCGTTTGTTACCTCTGTGCTGATCAGCTAACGACATTCAAAATTGAATCCTACCAGGTAGTAAGTAGCGTGCTAGAACACCTATAGTATCGCAGCCACGCCTATCAGAATGTGCAACACTGCCTGAGCTCAGGCTTGTGCTTTCATGACGTTTTGTGAAAGATGCGGTGAACATGCCGTTAAGGGATTATATACGTGTTAACCTTCATTGTTTTCAGTTACAGTGTTACTGAAACGTGTGAACTGCTGTTCACTATTATTCATTTATATTAGTCAATCAGCAGCTGCTTTCCATGATTTCAAATTTTTTAATGTTTAATGACAATTGAATTATACATTGGCGATTCGTTCCATGAGCAATCAAGTTGCATTGAAGTATGAAAAGTTGGAGAAAATTGGTGAAGGTTTGTCTCTGCCTTTGTTCGACTTTAAGGAACCTACGGCAAAGTCTACAAGGCGCGAAATCGTGAGACACATGAAATTGTTGCACTGAAACGCGTGCGATTAGAAAACGACGATGAAGGCATCCCCAGTTCCGCATTTCGTGAAATATGTTTACTGAAGGAATTAAAACACAAGAATATTGTCAGGTTTGTTGTATTTCCAGTTAATTTTCACATTTTTAGGTTATTTGACGTTTTGTTGAGTGAATCTCGTCTGACAATCGTTTTTGAATATTGCGACCAAGATCTTAAAAAGTATTTTGATAGCTGCAACGGAGAAATCGACCAAAAAACGGTGAAAGTAAGTTAACCTAATTTCATGTTTGACCACTTGGCATGGCCATCTGTGTTTCATAATAATACGGTAACTTTTCTTCCGTTCCAATGTACATTGTTCGAAAAATGGCATCATTGATTATTCAAATTGTCGTATTTCTCTGTGCCCACTAGAATAATCCTAAGCGAAATATATTCAGTTGCTGAAGGTTTACAACCTTAGCTTTTGTGCAGCATTATCCCTGTTTGGTGGCAAAACGACGATGTTAGCACCGCGTTGAGTTCCCATGGTTGTGTGCAGTTTATAACTGCGGTACTTTGCCTGGATCAGACTTGTTATTTGATACATACCGTATTTTTCGGACTATACGGCGCACCGGATTATAAGACGCAGTATCAGTGAACGATCTGTTTTCATATATAAGACGCACCGGATTATAAGGCGCATAAAGCGAAACAAAAATAGTCGGATAGGTCAGACTTTATTCAAATCATGAACAATAACTGTCAATATTACATAAAAAAGTACACTAACTTTTTCAATCATTCCTCTTCTACGAATCCATCAAATTCCTCGTCTTTGGTATCAGAATTCAACAGTTGGGCGATAGCGGCATCAAGCACGCCCGGATCCCTCTCGTCATCATCCGATTCAGTCTCGTTGCTGTTGCTTGGCTGTTCATCAATGATTCCAGCCTTAGTGAAAGCTCGAACAACAGTGGAGACCGATACTTTAGCCCAGGCGTCGACGATCCATTGGCAGACAGTTGCGTAACTAGCCCGGCGTTGCCTACCTGTCTTGGTAAATGTGTGCTCACCTTCTGTCATCCATTGCTCCCATGCGGCTCGCAATTTAGCCTTGAACGCCCTATTGACTCCAATATCTAGCGGTTGGAGTTCTTTGGTCAATCCTCCAGGAATGATGGCCAGCTCTGAATTGGTTTTCTTCTACAATCACGGGGAGTGACATCGTCACTTACCAAAGTCGTCATAAAACATTTTGACAGATTTTTCAGCGTAGTGTGAACATACACTATTCATACATAAGGCGCACCGGAATATAAGGCTCACTGCCGATTTTTCGTACAAATTAGTGTTTTTATGTGCGCCTTATAGTCCGAAAAATACGGTACGTTGCACGGATATGCAATCCTGCAGCACTTCTTTGCTGTGCAGCTGAAACCGTGCTACAATGATTTGCCACCGGTAGTGAACTGCATGCAAAAACACGATGAAGTCTCACTACCACTCCTAATTTCTTTTTTATATCTGTCTAGGCCTGGGCAACCTAACAGTAGCTTAGCCCACACGCAGTCTACGACTGCAAGGCACTTTGTCTGGATCAGGCTTGTGATTTTATACATAGATACATCGCGTGCTGTGATGAAACATGGCAACCCCTTCAAAACGCGTGCTGCAAATCTGAGCATCAACTACCTTTTCTTCATATTACCCCATCTGGTTTGTTCGCAACGATATTTAGGCTTTTTCTATTATTCATCGAGATTCGATTTTAAAAATGCTTGCGCGCGGTGGTAGAGTTGTCGTTTGTATTACAATCACAATGTGCTTGGTTCAAACTCCTGCGCGGTTGCACATTTGGGGGAATGTGCTTAATCCTAATTTCTCACTATAACCAGCTGTAAAACGAGTCCGGGCAACAGTGCAATATAATAACTGCGACAGCCTGACACTTTGTCGAACTGCTGAATCCAAAATTTTTCTTCCGGAAAATCCACAGCGCAGTGCAACAATGTTAGTCCTTGGAAATTTAAGTCAGTCATACAAAATGCGTCTGTATGGCATCACAAACTTCCAGCCAGACGTACTCCGTCTTATACAGCAACTTGATTTTATCTGCATGCAAACAACGCATCCACTCAGACGTAATACATATTTTCATGGGTGCATTCAGTCCATGTCAACTGGCAGATTAAACAGCACTAAATATGTATATTCTGTACATAATCGTGGAAGATTTTACCTGCGCGTTGGCTATCTGATTTCATTGACATTTTAAAAACTTACTTTGCATTTACATGGGCAAGTAAAATCTTGGTCCTTAGCGATATTTGACTATGACCAGTTTTAGAAGTGCTCAAACCCCCGGTACTTACCACAACCGGTTTCCGATTGTTTGTCATCATCAGGTAGATACAATAAGCTTAGCTTCTGTAAGCTTGGCACAACTCCTACGTTCGCTTATGTGCTGGTTTACTTCAAGTTGATTCAAACGTCCGGTCAAAATTGCTTTGTTTACTAGACGAGTATTTTTTTCGCATTTCCCTTAATAAATTCACGCTACTCATAGCTTCTGATCTATGTGCTATAGGAATTTTCCTTTTGGTTCGAAATACTGCGAGACGAAGCTGAATTCGCAGTCAGACTTCACAGAATAGCCATTGATAGCCTACTTGGGAGTCATTTTCTTCGTGGGCCATCAACCGGATGACGAGACGTTTCGTTTTTCAGGCTCTTGGCCTTGGTCTCCATACTCTGAGGTGGCTTTAACCACTAAACTAGCTGCAGTTCAGTCTTAGATAAAGTTGAATATGGATACAAAACAAAAAACCACAAAATTGCATGCAGTTAAACTACAAAACAAGCTGCTTTTGCGCATTTGCTTTTGCATTTTCTGCTTGCCCGCTTTCCCTTTTTCACGCTCTTGCTTATCTGCTTTTCCTGCTTCACATTGCTTGACACTTGGTCTGGCTCCGGACTTGTGCTTCATGATGATGATGATTATGGATACATCCGTTTTAACAAAATTTGTCCATCTTCGTTCCTTTGGAGAAAAACCATACTGGTGTTTATATATTCAATGTGCTGTCGGACCTGCTATATGTTTGCAGTTTGACAAAAATAAAACAGATCCGACTCGTGATTTTTCCTGAGTCGTTAAAATCCTATACGAACGATACATTTACAGCTGAGATGTTCAAATGACATAAACAGGGTCAGCGTGGACTTCTCGAATGATTCGGACTTGTCCAGTGAACGGATTTTCGCATGTAGCCTCTAAATGGCACAGAAAATAATTTCAGAGACGGGCAGAGTCTAAAGTTACGGCAAGGATGCGGATGGACCTATGCTGTTTTCTCGCTACTGAGAGGCTATTGCTGACTATATATTTTTCACATAAGAAGAATCAGCAAACAGTTATGTACTTGTGGTCACTCATGTCGTAATTTTTAATTATCGACTCGATTTTCAAATTAAGATTAGTTTAATAATCTAATAGCTATTCCATTTGGTTTATCTCAATCTCTTTTCCATGACCAGCATTTCATGTATCAACTGCTTCGTGGGCTACAGTTCTGTCACAACCACAATGTACTGCATCGTGATCTAAAACCACAAAATCTCCTTATCAACGACAATGGTGAATTGAAGTTGGCAGATTTCGGTTTGGCTCGAGCGTACGGTATACCCGTCCGGCAATACTCAGCAGAAGTGAGTGTACTTACTTACTTACTTTTGTGCGGCTGGCTCCACAGGTGGATTAACGGGCTTCACTGGTGTCTCAAATCACGCTAGCGCACGCGCGTCAATCGGAGGTAGATCTTAATCCAGTCATGTCCCCACCTGCGAACGTCGTAGACGGTGCGCAGTCCGAGGGGTCTACATCCTCCTTCACCGACGACGTGGCCAAACCACTGCAGTGTTCGCCGGTTCTAAATGTTCTATGGCCCTGTTTGTTCGTGTAATACAAAATGTATACACTTTGCGCTTAAAATTCTTGTAATAATCTTGTGATCAGGCTTGACATCCGTGAACTGTAAATTTGTTGCTTATAATCGTTTCTGTAACCTGAATTCATGTATTCTCATCCCTTGGACAGAATGTTATCTTTTGTGGACGTTTATTCTGGTAACATTTTCACGCAGACTATCAGCACATGCTGCTTACTTTGTAAATCTTGAACTATCGAGGTTTAGCTGCGTCAGTCTCAACCACTAAATATTGAATCAATATATGATCTAGAATCATAGTGCAGATTGTTAGAGAGAAATTTCATCTGTCATCATTCCGCTAGATGTGTTGCGGTGTCACTGGTTGATCAAAGAAAACCTGTTTCGGGTTTGAAGTGAAGACTGGCAATTCGAATCTCTCTATACAACCATCACTCCTGTAACTTCTTTGTTAATCGTTTTCTTCGGCTTTAGTTACCTTGCATTCAAACTCACAACGTTGCCCAAATAGTTTATTTCACTTGTTCCCCTGCATTGTATATTGCTGGCTGTGGTGTAAATACGAACGCTACTTTGCTTTTCTGCCTGGATGATTGCGTGCAAGCATCAAGTCATTCAACTTTAGGTTGAAGCTTCAAGGTATCGCTTTGCACATAACAAGTGTAAGCCATTTATCCTGGACCGGAGCGGTTCTCTTCCAAATCTGTGTGTGATGTCAATCTAAAACTGATCCATAGCTTCGTTTAAATTGGCAGTTGTATCTCTGGTGGTGGTTTTGTCGAGGACGAGATCTTACAGCGTGCACGCTAGGTGGGTATGGCGTTTGCCAACCCTCGCCATTTATTGCGACGACGCGATGTTTCACTCCATACTAAAAGTCGAATGTACAATGTGCTTATCACGCTTCTCTCCGGTTGCAAAACCTGGTCTACTCAAGTGGAAGGTGTCCGTCGGCTTTCTGTTTCTGAAACTTGTTGCTTGTGTATGATGGCTAGCTTTCGATGATAGCATCGCGTTGCAAATATAGAGGTTTGCAAACGGTTGTTTGAACCAACAGGCCATTGATTGTGATAAGAGCTGGTGCCAAATGCCTCCAACAATTATGTCAGCTTAACGCTGGATGCCAGTGGTTGCGGTGATCGAGATAATGGGTCAATTCGGATAATGTTACCCGAAATCTATCTTTGAAAGTTGCTGAGCCTTTGGCTCTTTTAGCCTGTAACATTGATTTGTCTAGCTAGAACAGCTAGGACACCGTTCAAATCGCAGTACCCACGCTCAATGCGTGTCACATCCATTTTGTACTGTTCACGCGACGCTACGTTAAGTGGTTTCCCCTGGCAATGAGCTGCGTCTCAAAACACGCTGCATTCTTACTGACGGTATCCCGTATTGGGTCTCAACCCACGTGCAATTTTCGACTGTGCAGCACGTTTCCTTACCCCAGATTCGTGGTTGCTTACTTCACAACTCGCATGACCATCGGTTTTGTCATATTTTGCATCGCTGCAGGTAGTTACTCTGTGGTATCGTCCCCCGGATGTTCTAATGGGCGCCAAGTTGTACACCACATCCATCGACATTTGGTCAGCCGGGTGTATTTTTGCCGAGATGTCGAATGCCGGCCGTCCGCTTTTTCCCGGGTTCGATGTAGAAGACCAATTACAAAGGATTTTCAAGTAAGTTGACGTATATATGTCGGTCCTCGGCTTAAAGGAATACCGGAAACAGTGCTGTAGTTGAATGTATCAATTCTCAACTTGAGTAATCTCAGGCTGTTTTATCAATTCTATAACAATGCAGTAGTATGTGACTCTTTAGATGCGATGATTCGATGCATATACGACTAGAGATCGACGCTGGTTTCGTATGTTGAGATATTGAATCGAAAGCCTAACCTCAGGTTTAGACCACACGCGCACACTGACACCCTGCGTATCGACTGAAACACTACCAAGTCGCTTTGATCTAGTGGGCGATAATAGTAAGAGACTAGCATGGGATGGTATGGTATGAGAGCATAAGCATGATCCAGGCAAAGTGCCGCACAGTCAGAGACTGCATGTGGGCTCAAATACGGTCAGGTTGCCCAGGCCTAGACAGATATCAGGAGGAAAAAATAACAAGAAATGGTATTGAAACTCCAGCCTGTTTAAGCATGCATCTCACTACCTCTGGCGAATCAATTTAGCACGGTGTTAGCCGCACTGCACGATTGCACATCCGTGCATGCTCTCGGTTGTGCCCGTTACCGATGTCATTTGATGCTGCACAGACTAATGCACATCCACACCGGTGTGTTGAGGTTGGATGTTATGTGCCATCGACCGAGAGTGAGTTTGACGTTAATTCACCGTGGGAAGGAAGATTATCCTTTCTGGTTTGTAGCATGCTCTCGATTGTAAGAGCAATCGAATTGCAAAAGCAAAAATCGAAAAATGCTTGCTTGGATGTCACTTCTTCGATGTGAACCTCAGCGGGTCAGCGACATTCCTTTACCGCTAGTACTGATGGTAGCTCTAGTAGCAATTGTTGTTGACATGCGCGTGTGCAGTTTACTATTACAACTTTACTTTCGGTAATTCATTCCTGTCTGTCAGCCACCATTGCCGTGTATATTTTGAATGCGCGGTCTCACTCATTCAGGACAAGCACCGAAACCGGAGTAAATACCAAATCAGTGAGATCCAGAAATCGCTTCCGTCACAGCGCTCGCTATTTTAACACCGTGTGTTGACCATTAGGAATTGCAATATGAAGTAGCGCGGTGCTGTTATCGATATCTCCTGTTGGCAGAAGCAGTTCCGCCGGGCTCGGGGAGCCACTCGTGCAGGCCAGGAGAAGGGGCGAGGGCAAGTGACTGGCGCCTGAAAACCAGTTTGCTTCGGGTAGATGGAGCTCGTTAGCCTGGGAGAGCATTTCATCTAAGGGAAGGAAAACCCTGATTTTAAACCTTGTCTTGCGTGATACCCGATCGCGGGAAAGGCTTCGGGAGAAAACCCTGAGGGAAAATCTGGAACGGTAAGTTGGCGCACACCACCTCTTTCTGGCAACTCCCTGCTGCCTTGCAGGTCGCACTTGGTTGTGCAATGGCTAGAGAAGCTGACTCGAACAAACGCCGAGTGGTGCTGGGGACGCCGCTTTGTACCCAAATTCCAAAGAATCTTCTTTTAAGCTGACTCATCCTCCAGGAGGAGATAGTCGCACTAAAGTAAAGTTATCGATATCACGGGTCATGAAATTATCCGCTTAACCACATACGGTAAGTGGAGACATCAACTGTATTGCATTCTCAAGAAACTTCATGGTAATGTCTCTCAGACACTGTGATAAGCCATGCCCATCTACTCGTGGAGCCAGTCGCTCACAATAAAACAATATTTACTACTTTTCTTACAAATGAATTGACCGCTTTCAAATTTTTTTGCCAGACTCCTGGGAACACCCACAGAAGACACTTGGCCAGAGGTCACGGAGTTGCCCGACTATGAAGTGAGCCTCGGTTTATTATTTCTTGATGTTGTAAAAGATTCACCGCAACATTGCAAACAGAACTCATTTAAAATCAAAGTTTAAAAATCGCTCTGATGCATGTATGGAATCACAAGCCTGATTCAGGCAAAGTGCCTCACAGTCATTGACCGCACGTGGGCTAAGATACCACCAGGTTTCCCCGGTCTAGGCAGATATGTAAAACAAAATAGAAATGGTAGTGAGACTCCAGCGTGTTTCAGCATGCAGCTCACTCCCGATGGCGAATCGATTTAGCACGGTGTAATCTATACAACCTGAACCAATTGAGAGCACAAACCAAAGCACAGGATATGCTAATCCTTGACCTGTTGTTTGCCGACGATGCAGCCTTTATTGCTCACTCCCAAGAGAACCTCCAGTCGCTAATGGACTGTTTTTCGTCGGCATGCAAAGACTGGGCTAACAATCAGCATGAGCAAGACCAAAGTCCTTGGTCAAGGGACTGTATCGCCTCCAATCATCACTGTTGGAAACTGTCAGCTTGAACCAGTACATCATTTCACATATCTTGGTTCAACTATTGCGGATAACCTCTCGCTAGAAACGGAGATTGATAAGTAGATTGGCAGAGCAGCTGTCATTTTGTTCCGACAGCAAGTTGACTGTGAAGACAAAGATCATGGTATACAGCGCGTGCGTACTAAATGCTTTACTGTACGGCAGTGAAACCTGGACCACCCACGCAAGACGCGAACGGAAGCTGAATGCCTTCCATCTACGAAGCATCCGTCGTATCTTGAACATATCGTGGATGGACAGAGTGACTAACACTGAAGTGCTTTCAAAAGCTGGTCTGCTTGTTGGTTTGCAATTTTTGGAGTTTTCCGCTCTTGTGTTTTGCTCAAAGGTGGTATTCTGCGGCTATTCATCACATCATGTCCTCTACAATGACAATGTACGTCATGGTAATGCGTTGATTCATGCACCTTTACCAGTTAAGCTGAGTGGTGTCCTTCGGGAATCAATAGAGTAACTAATAAATGGAAGGTCAGTGGATAAGTGTCCGACCAACTTGATCTTAGGCCACATTTGGTTTCGGTCAAACGTTGCTATCTCGGAATAATTCACTTGTTTCCTAGTGTACCGTTTATAATTGTCGTAAACATGGTTTTAGGATTGCATTGCCCCGCTCATAATTAATTAATCCCTGTAGAAAAGCCCGTTGGAAATCCGCAATGAAATCAGCATTTAATTGATCCGACCTTTGTATCCCTCCTCTCACTTTGATCAAACCGTAGAAATACACCATGCTTCATGACTTTCCGAATTATTTTCACTTGCTGCTGACGTTGTATTCACTGCAATTTCGTCTCTACTGCTTTTTTCTCAGCCATTCCCTGTCATGTATTCCCCAACCACAAACTGGTATCAAGTTGTTCCGAAAATGTCCTCTCGTGGCATTGATCTACTTCGCGTAAGTTTGTCTCGTTGCTTTCGGTAATTTGTAAATGTTCGCCACAGAGTCGGAGCCACTATGAACAGATTTTGCCATATCGTAATTTTTTTGCACTACAATTCCAAGTTCTATTACTTGATTTACATCCGGTCATCGTCAGATAAAGCACAGAACTGGGGCCGAATAGTGCAGAATATAGATTCGGTAATAGCTACATCGAGTATTGACTATAATAGACTATTGTACCTACAAACTGCTGTGTGTTGAATAAAGATGAAACGCTCTATTGATAGTGTTGGAAATTTCACCTCAACCGGTTTCTGGCTGTTTGCTGCTATCCAGTGTGGACAGTAAGACCAGGGTCAATGAACCTTGAAATATTGGTAAAGTAGTAAACAAAAGTATATTTGAATGGGGGTGGATATTTCCGCAGAGCCACTGTTGCGTTTCGTAACTTTGGTCATCTTGGCTCCAGTGAGAATTGCCACCAAAGACTTTGTAAGCTGAAAACCCCGGTTGCTGTTGTATGCGTGAGAGGAAGAACTGAGACGTCTCGAAACCCTCCGTGTTCATCAACCGTACCTTCGCGGGTGTTAAATGACACCATCGGTCCGATGACATGCTCATCCGCAATTAGATTTTCGTATGTGTTTTATTCAGATGAGAATACACTCCGGTAGTGAGGTGCTTTGCATTGTTGGTGTTAAACCATCGTTTTCTTAATGCAGCCTTGCTTGTTGTCTTAAAGATGGTGAAAACTCGACTTGATTCGACCCTTTATCTCCTTGTTTGGGACCCACTCGATCCGCCCTCGCAATTGCGATTGAAGCTTCTTAGCTTGGCTGCCAGTAAAAGCTGATGTCGCCGTACACTTTTACCAAACTTCGTTAAATGCCGCAATATGGCTACAACTTGGACCTCAACTTTCAAGTTTCCGGCAATCACTGTCTTCGTCACAATATCTTTTTCACCACACTACAAATAAACCAATTGTGATCGAATTTCCTTGTCCGCAATGGGGCAACAGATAACTCACGTTATCCGCTTAAACTGATTCCGGCCGTTGTCTTACAATATCAGGGCCCACCTTGATTGTTCACAAAGCGGGTTGCTTGCTCAGAACGAAGCCCGACCTCATCGGGTCTTGAAACAGCAATAGACAAGGCTTGAGATTTAAAATGAGGTATCAGTGCTTAAATCGTGGGGCTTGCTAGAGTGAAACGCCTGTGATGCTTATAAATATCCATTGTGCTGTGTTGCTCACATTGCTCACCCGACACCGGCAGTAAAGCGTAAGTGAACGGAATTCGGCGTGCTGTGAGTTTACTAGGCTTGCCGAAGTCTCGTCTATGAGCGTCAAATCAACATCAGGTGCCGTTATGAGTGTTCACCCCATTAATTAGTTTTACCCTTTTCCAATATTGAAAGCTGCGTGTAATGCTATTGGCTCCACTCTTCCGTATTTCCATTATTGTCATACGAATCCGTGTTCACATATGCCACCGTTTTTTGCTCAAACTTTCCAGTGTCCCTCAACTAAGTTATCTACTCGTTTGTGTATTCTATCCGTGCGGGGTCATAAAAGCTAATTGCAAGCCAAATTATTATCTGAATGGAATTCACTCGGTTCTGTTTCAGAAACTAATCGTCTGCAATCCAATGGAACGTATCTCGGCCGATCAGAGTTTGCACCACGCCTATTTCGAGAATATCAGCTGCCCGTAAGCTCAAATGGCCCGCTGCTGTTGCTTCATCCCCTCGGTCAATCCCGGGATTTTCTTATCCGTTTTTCTCCTCATATTTTCTAATCAATCGTAACTTTCCAAGCATTTATATCTTTGTAACACTCGCCAGATTTCGCCACAACAATCCAGGATGCTTAATTGTTTCTTGTTGCTTTTCTGTGTGATGAGATAAACTTGCCTAAGCAGTCACAGACTGCTTGACCTAACATTGTTTTTTTACTTATTTCGGGCTCTGATATCAGATTATCATCTAGGTTTACCTGGATACCATAGTGAAAGTAGCACCGAAAATTGTAACAGCCCGTTGTATACCAAATAAAGTGAGGTAATAAGATTCAATAAATCGTTAACTATTGTCTTTTGGGAGATTAAACAAAATTCATAATTAGTGCTGCAACGGGGTATTGTTACGATTCGATTAGAGAACAGTGATCATCCCAAGTCAACAGACTCCATGTGGCAAGCTTCTGAACGATTACCACTTTTCTCATTACCGCAACTGTACTTTGAAGGATTAAGTTGACGCGACGAGCGAAACATAAATGATCCCGTCGACTATTTGGACCAGTTGTCAGCATGCGCGCTCGATGGTTCGGATATTTCGTGCTTCAAACTATTGCAACCGTTCTTTCTGTATTAAATCGGTTTACTGACACTTAATCCCCAGACATTTAACCCCCAGTTTGATAAATTCTGAAGAATGCAGAATACGTTTAACTGAATTTATTTAGCAGGAGAGATATGCAATTGATGTTAAGAACGTCAATCTTTCCGTAGTTGAGTATCGCTGAATTGCTCGAGATGTCCTGGCGCATGGCTTAGCATACTTCTTCTTTTGTTTGATATGAACCCCAGCACTTGCTTGAATAACAGTGGCCGTATGCTGGCAGCCATGCTTTCGCAAAACGTTAAGAAACGTCCACATGATGGGATGTTGGCAAGAAAAGAGTGACTGTGATGCATGATGCCAGCCTTCTACAGCATTATTCGTTCGGGCAACACCACTATTTGCGTCTTCATACTTATTCCAGGTTTCAGGTGGAAATATAGCTTGTGCAAAGTTTTCTCTTCTATCTCCAATTCGTCGACCTCGAACAAAGGTATATTCAAAATAAGATAACAATTCATTCATCCTCTCACTTTGAGGCATAGATTCGGCTAAAATCTCAAATGTGTCGACTACATCATTCAACGCTACAATCATGAGGCGTAAATCATCGTCTGCCTCATAATCTGCTTTCATCCCTAGTTCACATATTTTTCGTTGCATGGCATAACATCTCAACTACGGAAAGATTGACGTTCTTAAAACCAATTGCATATCACTTCGGCTAAATAAATTCATTTAAACGTATTCTGCATTCTTCAGAAGTTATCAAACTAGGGATTAAGTGACCGGATACCATTAAATCAATCCTTGATAAAGCGAATGCCACTCGCAATGTTTTTGAATACTTTTTTCAAATTTACTCGGACTTACATCTGGAGTCTAGATATTGTCTGGAGAATGGGACACTTGTGTTCTCCCATAGGCCAACATTCTCATCATGCCTCGGGGTCCATAGAGCTGGCGGCTATCTAGTGACAAATGCGGTATGGTTCAATCAATGATTATGGTTCTCGGCTGTCGTAATTATCCTCTCAACTATTGTTGCTACCCTTTTTATACCTGGTTACGACGGGGTCGGCTTGATCCGATTCCTAGGGGATTTAAACATGGGACAGTTTGACGTGTGTGTGTGTGTGTGTGAAAGCACAAGCCTGATTCTGGCAAAGTGCCGCACAGTCAGAGACTGCACATGGGCTGAGATACTGTCAGGTTGTCCAGGCCTAGACAGATAGAACGAGAAAGAGCCGGACATGGTGTGAACTCCAGGCCTGTTTTTCCGCATGGCAGCTCACTACCCCTCTGGCCAAACCAATTTAGCACGGCTTAGCCGCACAACACAGAGTACTGTACGATTGCACATCCGTCGGCGTGAAAAGAAGCAAGGCTATACGGTAAACAATTGCCCAGTCCGTAGACGGATATGAGTGATGAGAATAGAAGTAGTGGTGGGACTCCAGCGTGTACTCGCATGAAGCTCACAACTGGTGGCAAATCACGGTGTTAGCTGGAGAGAACAGAACTACTGCGCGATCGCACATCTGTGTAAGAACCGTTTGGTTGAAAGTCATATTAGCTGTGCCACAAGGGCTCACAACAGTACTGATTAATGTCTCCCGTTATGAACACCTCAAAACCTTTGATGTTGTCCAGCAGTATTCCTTATTCGACGCTCCATGGTTTGCTACCGTTAATGAGATGCATACCCTGGATTCTTACTGTAACTACGGTTTTTTGCATTTATCTTGGCCTACGCAACTCGACCGTGTATCAGCCCGTACAGCACTTAGCCTGGCCCCAGACCTAGTGGGATTCATACGATTGAATTTCCGACTTCTAGGTTGGAACGTATTTCTCTTCATATATGGCAGACTTCGTGCAAGGTGCAAAAGGGTTATTTTGTCTGTGGTTTTAATAAATAATAATAAAAAGTGTTTAAATCATACCTTGTACGATGCTCCTAGATCCAACAATAAAGGTACCTTTACGTAAAACATGAAACCAAGACTGTTCTCCAATGAGTTTTCAGTGCACTTTTATTAACGCCAACCAACCTATGACATGCAACCACCGTTTATTTTCTCACACAACGTAATAGTATCCAAAAGCAATTGTCTCCTCACAGCTGCCTTGATAAAAACCACAACGCTGGTTCTCGCGCACCGATAATCATTCGTTGTTGGTCCCCTAGGATTTGATCGACTTGGGCATACTGCTTTCGGATCCGGTTGACGCTTTGGAATTAGCCGATCCGGTTGGTTTCAGATTGATCGGAGGCAGCGACACTCGCTCGTTCAGACTGACCACCGGCAGACTGGTCAACTGCTCCGACGTGCTACTTGTTCCTCGCACTACTGGAATGAGAATGATAAGGCTTTATCCGAATATTCTCGAAATTTTAGCTTTAGCTCATGTTTAAGTTATTGTCGCGTGAAAAATGGCAAGCCTCACGACAGCTTATATTACTGTGTCAACCTAATGACGGCAAACTGTCAGAAACGGAACGTCGTGTGTTAGTTAGGGGGTTCTGATTTTTGTACGTGACATTAACGGGATAAATTCTACATCAATTGGCTAGTAACAGTCTCCTGTTTCTTAAGATACCTTGTGGAAAATGGAGTGAATGATCGCCCATAGAGAGACGTTCTGCAGTGCAATATAATGTATTTCGGTCGTACTCGATAGAAGCTGTCATTTGACTCGATCCTGGTGCGTTTTATAATAATTATGTGAGCTTACAATCAGCTCACATTTTAAGTTCAGATCTGTTTGATGATTGGTGACCACTTTTAAATGCAGAAATGCAATCTTACCTACCCGATGATTGCAAACAAAGCGAAACCGGTCGTGGTGTGAGTGTGATGGCAATTCTTGCAAATGAGTATTTTTGTTCATGATCAACGTTCAACCCCATCTACATGAGTTTGGACATGTGATTGAATAGGTTGGTCGTGCCAACCTTATCCAACAGTGGCTTAAAAGCGCAGTCCACTGTTTCAAGATCCTGAACGTACTGTCCTTACATGATGAGTGCCAACAGCACGAAACCGGTCATGGGTGTGTGTGATGAAATGCATGTAAATGAGTATTTTTTTATGTGATCTTACATCCTTTAGAGATTATGCTTTGAAAATTACCGTGTTTCGTCAACAACGTCGGGCTGCAGCAACTTACTCGACTTGCTACGGATCGAACTTGAGCGCGTATTCGTGATAGATTTTCTATACGAGTATCGATCGGCTAATTTTTGTTCCCATTCGATCAATTCATCGGTCACCTCTGCGGAATTGTGCAAACATCGATCGTAGTAGGCCTGAATCAGACGATTGAAATCGCGGAGCAAGCGAACCTGAGAAGGAGTAAGAAATTGAGAAAACACATCAACAATGGTAAACAAGTTGACTTTGTAAGCGACTGTTGGATAGGGCTGGTACGACCATCCTGTTCAATCATATGTGCCCACACATACATGTATCTATGAAATCACAAGACTGAATCCATGCAGTATTGTGCGTGGGCTACACACATGTGGATGGGGTCGAACTCATGAGGTTGAACGAAAATCCATAGTTGCATTCGTGTACGTTGTGTGTTCATATGATTGAGCATGTTCGTTGTGGTAATCTTATCCAGCAGTGATTTCAAAGTTCACACCCTATCTACTATTCTCCTGCTCTTGCAGCTCCAACTGATGCGCTTAATAGATTGTAAACAAAACAACTCGCTAAATTCCCTTAAGATTTTGCTGCGAAACTATTCCTTTGTTCCTTCGCATGTGTACTGAAATAATGAACCTGAGCTCGCCCGCTGTACGGATAGATGGATGTCAGGAACCCTAAATAAATTCGCACTTGTTTAATGACTGAGGATGTACGTAAAATCAAATCAAATGCCGTCACTGGGCGTATGAATCCGAATTTTGAAATATCTGTATTGGTGAAACGTCATAATGTTGGGTGTAAATCGTGCTTTTCTTCATCCCTGATCTGCGGAATCGTCCAACCAGTTCTATGGAACAAATTCATGAACTCACCTCAATATCTTCTTCGTTTGTGAGATGGGAGCGTTCCAGCTTGTCCATCACTTGGTTCAGCAATTTGTTCGTTCGCTCGCAACGTTGCTTACACTCGTCAACCGTTCGGCTCGCCTTGTCCACGTGAATCAAAGCGGTACGTGCGCGCTCTCTGACAACGTCTAACAATGAGTTGAGCTCCTCGATTTGCATTTCATAGTGCTGTGAAGTGAAAACATGGTTTGAGCGGGTCGAAAATGACGTCAGTGTTGTTTAAATGGATCAATTTGGCACATTCGCAGTCCGATTAACGGGTCATGTATGAATGCGTGAAAAATGTTTACACAAGAAGTATAAACGACAAAAGTACATACGTAAAGAAATGTAATTGACCTGTCATGTGTACCGCACTCCCAGTTATGTACCTCTGAATTACACAGATCCAGGACGATAGTCATCTGTCTTGCGGTGCTTGGAATGTGTAATTTAAGCTTCTTTATTCTGAATAAACCCAAAAACAATAAATTCGCCTCACGGATTAGGACGAAGTAGTGAGGGACAAAGCCAGAATTTTTCACAAAGCTACAAACACGATTTATGGTTTTGTTTAGTATGATGCGAAATAAAACATCCGGCTAATTCTAAATGACCGGTCATTATCGAGCTGGTTTGAAGAAGGACGATTCAAAATTTCATTCTCTACGTTAATGTTTAATAAAGAACGGTACACCATTACTGGGCATAACAAAAATTAACCCGGTATCAACGAGGTAAATGTTTCCGCAATTGTTCAATAACAACAGCCTTTGACCAAGATATCTAGAGGCGAATAAGATGAAGGATTTCCGATATGCTTTGGTCGAGTAATGAATGAAGATTGCGACTTAACTAGCTTGTTGTGGAGCGGAGTGAGAACGGCAGTCACAAAGTTACAAGAAACTTGATCCGAAACAATGTTTCGAATGAGTCGTCAATTTACCGACAATTTTGATTACGTACATTCTGCGGGTGTATTCGCGCATGAATCTTCCATGTATGTCGACCGAGTTTGGTTGGACACGAAATCGCTACTGTGACCGACACATTGGTTTATAGGTAGATGGCTTTTTCTCCAAACAGATCGACGTAACTAGTGGTGCCACGCTATCTTTGGAATTGCATCACTGACGTTAGGAACATGGTTTTGTTCACTGATGTTAAATATATAAGTGAGTTAACTTAATGAAGGATCGATTTCTCTCAGAAAACGATTTTGAAGCACTGAACGCCTAGTCGACCACACATAAATTACCATTCGGCTTCCGGGATTCCAAATGTTACATCTCAACTGCGTTCCCGAATTTTGTAATCGTACAAACTTGACTTTATCAAGCTCTGAAGGAGACGTAAATCCTTGAATGCCTGTGTCTGTCGAAGTTGAAAGAATAACATGCAAGCACTCATTTTATATTCTGGGTGTACTACAGTGGATCGTTGAATGTTTTTCACTACGGCCGGTTACCTAATGGTGAAAATGCTATCAACTGATGCTGGAATGCACGGCACAAGTCTGACTTTAAAAGAATGATGATTCTAAGCTATTCAACATCCGCAGAGCAAGCCCCACGCTGAGTGACTTAGACTAGGCTTCCGAGGTCCTTTTGCGAATGAAATGCTGAGACCATTTGACCCTCGCATACAAGAAAGTAAATACTGCCATTGATTGTTTTTCGCCGATCATGCCTTTCAATGTCATCCTATGCGGAAAATACTATTTTCCATCCCCTCAATTATCTATTTAAACCTCCAGCCATTCTCACTGCACGAGGTTACTCATGTATGCCAGGAATTTCATCTTAGTGACTGAATTGCCGTAGTGCGTGCTTGTTTTCTTCAGGATTCTTTCCTCGTAGATGTCATGCCTTCAATTAGTTTAACCATTTTCAAACTCAAACTAAACCCATAATTTTCACTGATTTGCTGACAAGGATCACTGTCAACAGAATGCATTGTGAAGGTTTTACACTCAATGGATGATGTAGAGCTCGATTCTATTTGAACTAAAAATCTTGAACGACAGCTACTTTCTTTGTAATCAGCATCCCTCGTATTTTGAAACATCAAGTGGACCTAATTAGTAAGGAATGAGGAATGCACAAGTAGCTTTTAAAGCGAGCCAAAAAATTCTTACGCTACTACTACAGCGTCGCCTGCGATGGCTTGGCCATGTTCATAAATTGCAGAACAGTCATATTCTGTGAGGAGTTGAAATAACAAAGCCAGCCTTTTTTCAGGCCAAGTCTGTGGTTTAAAGATGTTTTAAAGATGGATCCAAACTTTAGACATAGCACAAGTGCTGTATGACAAACTAGATTTCGATCACTTGCTTTAGAGACAGCGTAAAGCATCACCTGTAAACTGAGAAAGAGCATTTGCTTCTGCGACCTGCTGAACTCATGTACCACAGACGCTGGACAACCAACTACTGTGCATCGCTGTACTCGTGTTGTGGAGAGACGTCTACCGCCGTGTCTGCGTGAATAGTAATGTAAACGGTGACACAATATGAAAGCATTATGTGTTTGAAATGTACCATTACTGCAGAAAGAGGCCAACATATAACAGTGGTAATAGAATATTATGGTTGTTGTCATGCCGCCTATCATAATGAAGTGGCTCAATCTACAGTCGTTTTCTTCGAATGTAGTCATTTTAAATGCCACGGGTTTTGAGTTGTGAAAATTGACTACCATTATATTGCCACGCAGTTTCCGACGAGTTTCACGTTCACTCATCAATTTCTGTTGCGCTTCTTCCACCTTCGCTTCGAGATCTTTCTTCTGTGCGACCAAAGGTTCTTCGGTTGTTTTCTAAAATAGCATACGAATAGATCCAAGCAATCGGTGTATGGTGAAGATGGTAAATTTTTTGGCATTCTATTTACGAATGCTATGTTTCAAAAGAATAAGAAAGCATGAGTTTGTGCACATTTGTTTTATTCAGTTGAGTGCTGATTCACTCTCTCTTTATAAAGTCTCGCATAGCACCAAAGTAATGTGTTGCTCACATCCCCCGCACTCATACATTACATTGATCATCCATAAGCGCCTTGAGTGCTTGACTACGAAACACTATATGATTCTGTGTTTGCGCATCGTGGTGCGTTATACGAACCCTATGCAACAGTGGCATACAAGTATAGCCTTGTTTACCATTTGTCCACTATTTCAAGGCTCACTGAACTTAATCTTACTGTCTCCACTTGATGACGGCAAACAGCTAGAAACCGTTAGTGGATTGTAATTTCGGGGGATGTGTGCAACACATCACTTTGATCATCCATAAACGCCTTGGGTGCTTGATCAAGAATCACTGTCATTCTGTGTTTGAACATCGTCGATCGTTGTACGAACACAATGTATAACAATGTTTTCTCACATAACACATTTTCAATTCTGAATCACCTCCGTTACCTCTTAACCATAGAAAATCAACAACAGTAGGCTATCTTAGTAATCCTTTAGTGATAATTCACATCAGGCAGTCAAATTAACAGAGAAATAATAGGTTGATTTGTGTAATTACGTATAAAATGCGTTGGACCAAGAAGGGCCAAAAGTCCTTAAAACATGAGGTTTAACAAAGTTATGCTTGTATGCCACTGTTATATAGGGTTCGTACAACGAACCAATATGTTCAGACACAGAATGGCAAAGTGATTCTTGGTCAAAGCACTCAAGGCGCTTATGGATGACCAAGGTAATGTGTTGCTCACATCACCCGAAATTACAATCCACTAACGGTTTCTGGCTGTTTGACGTCATCAGGTGGAGACAGTAAGATTAAGTTCAGTGAGCCTTGAAATAGTGGATAAATGGTAAACAAGGTTATACTTGTGAGCAACACATTACTTTGGTCATCCATAAGCGCCTTGAGTGCTGTGACCAAGAATCACTTTGTCATTCTGTGTCTGAACATCGTAGTTCGTTGTACGAGCCCTATATAACAGTGGCATACAAGCATAACTTTTATGGCGTGTAAGGGATGGGGATGTGAGCAACACATTACTTTAATGAGGTTTAACGGTTTATTAAAACACTCGTCCAAATGTTGCTAGCAGCTTTCGAGAACGTACACATAAAGTGCGATTCTGTGCAAAGATAGAGATGGTGCAAATATTTTAACGGCGATCCGCTAGATTACCAAATCGATGAAGACTTACAAAAATGTTCAATTACATTGGAAACCGAATTGACGGAATTTACTACGCAGTTCAATCATTAAATGAAAAAAATTATCAGAAGCCTGGCTCGTGTCGATGGTTAAATATTCAGAAGCACACGACCGTCTTCGCTGTTACTGCCGCTCATTAGATATGCGTATCCGTGACCTGACATTCGAACGCCGTTCTGACTTTGTGCTAAACCCATTTATTTGCGATTTCGAGGATAAATCCTCATCTGCAAATTGAAATTTAGCTTTTATCTTGTGGACTAATCTAAGTTCTACAGTCTGTGCAATGCTGCACCGGTAACTGTTTGGAATGGTTTGTTTGTCATGAACAGTTCCATTGGTTTTCGATCAAACTAATAGTAAGCACTTTAGATATAGAAGAGAATACTTGTACCTCGGGGTTTGGATGTTACGTTTACCGAGCCTGCATTGTTTGTTCAGGACGTTTCGTTATCAGAATAAATGACAACGTTATGCTAAAATTGCTAGACTTGAGAGCGTGATTCGTGGGCTTTTATACGACGTCCGTTCTATGATAACCGATTTCTTATTGGTCCTTACATGGCATCCGATTAGTGTTGGTTGATTGATGATCCTGTTGAAACGCCTCCAGGAACATTCTCTGTTGATGCTAATCAAACTTAAACAACATTGTTGAAAATTTCGCTAGCTACTACCATTCTATCCATGTATATTGGCTCGAAAGCCGTTCAGCTACCACTGGTAATAAACACGCCGGTCCCATTAGATAAGTTATTAAGCCTCTAATTTTAATGGCATAATATGAAGCAGGTTATAATTGTCTCGCTGTCACGTCAGTATCTCTTCGCATACCGTGAGTAGCTTTCCTCTTGCGTACTCATTCAAGGAAGTCATCACAACCACCGTGTTCTCCAAAGCTCTTAGTTCTTCCTCGGCTCGGCGCACTTCCGCGTCCAGTATATCCCCTTTGTTCTTTAGTTCCTGGCGTCTCTGCAAAGCCTTTAAAAACAACAAAAAACAATCGTTTGAAACTTGATTAACCTAACAGTAAAGGCAAGGAATATCATTGGTCACATTAAACGGGCATAATACATTATCAAGTAGAACCAATGGCAGAAAAATGTTGTGGGTGTAGTCGAGTTTGAATAGGAAATTTAGTGACATTAATTTGTTTTAGGTACACCATCACTAGCTCACGTTTGCTAGGACAGCTAATTCAAAATTAACGTTTTTGAATAAGGAATTTTTCCGTTGGGAAGAACAATTACTTAAACTAATCACACTATGATAGCATTTATATACAAACTGTATATTGTAATGCATATTCGTTATTTAGCATTATAGTTTCGGTGTTTTACATCGAGAGTCTTGCATCCTGCATCTTGGATGGAAAGCTTGTGTCGCCTTGTGTAAAACATTTTTTTCTTTTAAGGCAATATTTGCGCTTACATGTCAGCGTTCTTCAAACACACATGTCCAAAAACATTTGGATGAGATTAAACCTATGGTCATGAACGAACATCCTCATTTGCATGCATTTCCATCACACACACATACCACGACCGGTTTCGGGTTGTGTGAACTCATCAGGTAGGGACAGTAGGATCAGGATCCGCATGCGCTTGAAACAGTGGAGGAATGGTAAACAAGGAGCGCTTGTATGCTACTGTTGGATAAGGCTGGTACTATCATCCTGTTCACTGACATGTGTCCAAGCACATGTTTAATGGAGTTAAACTCATAACTATCAACCATAATATTCATTTGCATTGAATTTCCATCACACACACCCTACGACCGGTTTCGGGTTGTTTGAACTCATCAGGTAGGGACAGTGCGATCAGGATTCGCAAGCGTTTGAAGCAATGGAAGAATGGAAAATATTATTCGTGCTTGTATGCCACTGTTTGATAAGGTTGGTACTACCAACCTGACTCACTGACATGTGTCCAAGCACTTGCAGATGGGATTAAACCTTGGTCATAACAAAAATACACCTTTGCATGCATTTCTGTCACACACACACACACGCCATGACCATGGATAAGGTTTGTTATTCGTTTTATTTATTTGTTTAAATCAATTGACACTGTAAAGAGAGTAATAGAACATTCACGGTTGCTTTGATATCGATGTAAATGGCAATGATCTACAGTTTGACACTGCATGCGGCTTACCTCGATCAAGTATGTCATTCTGTTTTGTAGTGCATCTTCGTGTATCGTTTTAATGGCGGTAACAGTAGTATTGTACCTGTAAAATTAAGTTGCGTCAGTTCAATAACTGAATAATCATTCATGAATGAAGAAAAACTGAACACCGTATGGGAATTTCAACCCATTTTCCGTAATGTGGAGTGATGTGAACAGCTTTATGAATTAAATATTTTTTAGACAAGTTGCATCACGTCGAATATTCTGAGATGCTTCAAGATCAACAAACTATCTCGCAAATCCAAGACGTCTAGGTATGTTTTTCACATGCTTTTGAAGAATCTCAATAAGGTATTATGTTTCTTAAGCCTTCTTTGTTCATCATGGTAACCGCACTTTATTAATTTGCTTGTTGTGCGATGTTGCTAACCGAGAGGGTGTGTGGACATGAACCAGTTCGTTTGGGAATAGACCATCAACTTCCTGTTGACAATGACTATATGATTGTACATATCGCTCCAAATGGGTTACCGCATTGAAATTTGTAAATCTTTCGGCTCTTTCTGCGCGTATATTCCGTATGATAGCACTGGTCACTTATAGCCTTTGTAGTGATTGACGATGACAATTCGTTAATCTCCTAATGAACATCATGGTTGGAGGTCGTTGCGATCGTCAAGTTCAATGACAAACTTTTAAATGCCATCACATCCTAATTGGAGCGTATTAATTATTTTACATGCATAATAGTGCCTGATTGCACTCCAAAAATCCTGATGACGCAATGGCTAAACTATATGATTACTGGTATCACAAATTGGAAGACCTGACACGGGGATCAGATAAATTTGGCGACCACCGCAGTTGTTGCCGGCCCCATCACGAATGATCGGGCCCGTAACGCTACTGAGATGTACCAGTCTGATGAAAGAGTCATGAATGCTTAATTGCGATTGGTGAAACGCAAGTCCATTGCTTCCATGGTTGTATATTATGTATAGATTTAGTGAATATTTAGAAAGACTTGGTACTCATAAGTAGTCACAAACACAAATGTAATACCCAATAAAGAAATAATCCCACATCGATGGCTGAATCCCAGCGAGTTTCACCATACGTTCAGATAACGAGAGAACGCTAAAATTTGGTAAAAAAGCGGGTGTCTTACATAAGGGCAGAAGCGTCTAGCTTGCGACAGACGGAGCATACTAAGCCACTCTCTCTGGAGACTTCGAATAAAATTCCTTATTTAGTGTTTTTCAAACTTTGGTTTCCAATTTTACACCAGCTTATTCTGAAACAGCGTAAGGTTTCTAAATCCAGTCTCATCTATTCCACGCTAATTAAAAAACCTCATATATAAGACAATTTTCGTGAACATGAGTACACCTATAAATATACTGTTTGTGTTTTTCAGATTAGTGAAGGCGGACGGAACCAGGAAAATTTAACTCTGGTATTGAAATGCTCAAACTGCTATAGTCTTTTAAACCGGCAACAACCAACATACCACCTTTCTTCTGAACAGAAACCTCACCCTGGATGCTAAATACGTATATGCGTCCTGTTATGGAATATTTAATCCAAGCCTTGGCACCACGGCTTCTGAAGGATATTGAAATCCCTGACAGGGTTTATCATCGTCTAGTTGGTCTTATGTTACAAAATTCACCTTTTCCAGAGCGAATGTCCAAATTAAAACTAAAAGATATTACCCAGTGACCTTATGTTGATATTTAAAATTATTCACGCCGCAAATCATTCCCAAAAACATTTATTACAGCTCAAGAATCGTTACTTAAAACACGCAAACATTCAAAGGCTTTCAGCGTCCTGCATTCTCGAATGGATATTCGCTCGAAATCGGTCATGGTTCTCACTACAAAAATCAATGAATACATGACACACCAGGAGATATGTGACTGTCCCTATTAAGCCTTGGAACGTCATAAGTTTTGACTCCATATACCTCTTCATTCTGTGATATTGCTTGAGCTTATTGATTTTTCTACCATAGAAATGTCAGAGTTTTGAGTTTACAGCCAAGTTAATTTCTCACACACAAACACTTCTGACATTTGGCGTTCAATCTAGTTTCCATAATCAATATTCATATGAAGAGAACTCAAGCTCAAGATTTTAATTCTTTTTTTGGGCTTAGAAGTGCCACAGGAACTTTAGTCCATATATTAACGGCTCACAAGTATTTTCTGCTATCAGTCTCATCTAACCTGATTCCGAAACACCACGAGATTAAATGCAAGCTTGGCGAACAGCAATCACTGTACGAATCACCATGTTTAAATACACAATCAAAATCAGAATCGATTGTGCAGTGAGCGCCACCAATATCTCTATCATGTTAAGCGTCCTGAGCGAGTATATGTTTGGATTCTGTGGTCCGTTGTACGAACCTTGTTTGGCAGTGACATGCGCAAACTGGAAAATAAATACAAAATAATTCCTGTAAGACCCAATGTTCCACCAGACCTTGCTTTGACAAGTTCCAAGCGGCGTTGCCTTCCGGTCAATTCTGATCGTGTGTCAGAGAGCATGGATTCTGCCTGTCGTAACTCGAGAGAAATTTTGGTCTTTCTCCCGTTGATTTCCACGTCGGTTTCCCGTTCCAAGGCTTCCAGTTGGATTTGCTTGTTCTCCTCGGTCATTACTTTGTTCCTCCACAGCTTCAGTTTCCCTTCCATCCGTTTAACCTGTAAGTTTACACAACAATTTTCAATTATGCCTTTAGTCTAATGTTATCAAAGCGTTCGTACAAGTTCGTTGGACAACTGATAATATTATCAGAAGTTTAGAATGACCGATGTATTGCCTACAAGCAACGGGAAAAGTAATATATATATATATATATATATATTGATTGTCGTCGAGTACTTTACCTCCAGTGAGCACTAAATATTGACCCATATTGAATTTGCATGTGCAATGATAGTGAAATCCAATAGCAACTAATTTAGAATTCAATGACTACATTTTCTACTAAATGTAAATAATGCACAAACAATCGTGCAGGAAAGATTGCAGCATTATGAGTGTTTAAAAACAGTATCTGTAACGGGTAATTCTATACTGATCTCAGAAGGAGAGGTCACGTTCACAATGGAACTTTTAGTAAGTTCTTGCCTGTAATTTGTTTACGAAACAAAGTTGAATAGTCAAAAATACCAATGGGAAAACGTACTTGGTGACGGTTTACGTTGCATTCTACCAACATTTCACGCCAAGCCGCTTCTTGTTTCCGCAATTCGTTCTTGGTGTTGGTCAAAATCAGCCGAGAAGTGTCAAGTTGCTCATTTAACTTATCCAACCTATCTTGGATTTTTTGAGTTCGCATTTTACAAATGCGTTTGTCGTTCTAAAAAAAAAACAAAAAAGCGCATTACGTATGTATGTATGTATGTATGTATGTATGTATGTATGTATGTATGTATGTATGTATGTGTGTATGTATGTATGTATGTATGTATGTATGTATGTATGTATGTATGTATGTATGTATGTATGTATGTATGTATGTATGTATGTATGTATGTATGTATGTATGTATGTATGTATGTATGTATGTATGTATGTATGTATGTCTGTATGTATGTGTGTATGTATATATGTTTGTATGTATGTATGTATGTATGTATGTATGTATGTATGTATGTATGTATGTATGTATGTATGTATGTATGTATGTATGTATGTATGTATGTATGTATGTATGTAACAAAATAATTCCAACTATCGCACTGAATGTGGCAAATAAAGTGAACTAACGCTTGGCTAAACACAAAAGAAAAAGTGAAACCTATTCTTGCCTATTAAATCCAAACCATTCATAGAATAATTATATCGCGTCACTTGAAAATTACTCCTATGCTCGGCACAATTATGACGTGCCTTATATAGAAATTGTGGCTAACAGGCCTTTATTATTTCGTTTAAGCGATGCGTTTAAACAATATGTTTTTGCTGTCTCGTTCTCAAGTGACACTATTGTAAACCCTAATTTTTACTTTCACGATTTATTCAATCTAACGATCACACGCAGTTGGTAACCCATCTTGATGCTGGAGAAATGAGCAAATTAGCTTAAGTGGGGATGGAAATCGAGTCAACGTATTGCAAGCGGGACGCTGAATTGCATTAGGTCAGTCGAGGTCAAATCGCTTTCCCAAGTTCAACATCTATCATGTGGCTCACACGGGGATTGAAGGACACTTCATCCAAAGTTAACGACGTCATCCCCCCTCGCGGAATGCATTTAGTTCATTCAGAACATGACTGATAGGCAGTATGCACAAATTTACCATGAACTGATTGATCATTGAAGTGAGTGTATTGCTCGATTTGCTCAACATATCCAATTCTGCTTGCAGCGCATTGATTTGTTTATTCTTCGCGTCCATCTCCTCTTGCGTTATCAACGGGTCGGTTTCCAATTTGGCGATGCGATGTTCCAATCGTTGATTGTACAGCTGTGATTTGTATATCAATTCGTCCAGGGAGAATAGTTCCTGTGTCGGTAGTTGGAAAGTGTAATGAATAATTACAAAATTGTTTTAGAAATTTTTATGGTAAAATTTTGAAAGACAAGACAGGATAATTTAGAATAATTCCAGCAGTGGTTCTCACAATTTCCATGATACGAGGAGTGGTTAATTGTTGGCAAGCATGCGTGTGTTTCCATATTAAAGTGTATTCAAACTAGTACAATTAGCAGAGTCTAATTATTATCGACCTGAACATAGCCTATGCTTCATTTGTTGTGAAATGTTCGTTCAGTTTTTCTGCCACAGTCTTTTACGGCTTTGTGAACACACCCAGCACTGCGTATTCGAATGTACCGCAGCTGTGAACACAATTCAATACCGATATGTGTTTTTTTATGACGATGAGTACGCAAGATGTATAACATTCGATCTCGTAATCAGTTCCAGAAATATGATCATTAAATAAAACTCGTCCTTTTTCCAAGTATACCCCTTTCACTGTTCTACAATATTTATTATTTTTTCCGACAAAACATTGTTATTCGACAATGATTCTGTATAGAAAATACACTTGATTATGTTGCGAAATGGCTCTGCATTTTTAATAAGCTGTTTGGAAACTTCAAACATGATGCAATTATTCCAGACGCATTAAGCTTTAATGCTCTGCAAAATTTGGGATTTCTCCACCGGCATTGATTGTCTAGTAGCTCCATCTCTTTTAAGACTTGGTACGTCGAATTTCAACTTATTCTGTTGCTACTGGAAGCCATCGTAGTGGAATCCGAATGGCTGGACTGAAGCTAAAAAATCTCTAGGAATGGTCTTCTTCTGTCAGCAGTTTTGAAAAAATTAGTTTGTTTTTCTGGCTGGCTAATAGCCTTCATGCAAAGGACCAGGATAACAGGCTGCAGGTAGATGCTACTTAACTAATTGGAGACTGTCTAGCTTGTGGCTAGCGGTAGCCATCCAATTGAATCTCATTGTCTTTTACAAGCGAGAACAACCTTTAGAACGAATTTAAACCTCAACTGATGCAGTTTTAAACAACGTCTGCAACTTCCACTCGCTTTTCCACCGAAAGCGAAATGAAGTGTAATTACCATCCATCTAACTATCCCATACAGTAAGTCACAGTCTCCAAAACTGTGTGTGATCAAAATGAATAACTAGGCTGCTGTGTTTTAATAATGATTGTCACACAAGGTCCATGAACGGAGCTCAATAAAAACGGCACATAGAATCTAAATCCACGTCGTGCTTCAGAGCTAAGTCAGGATGACATCTTTAATTATATCTGACCTAAATTAGTCTCTTTTTGAGTGTCAGTTACTTACATGATTTTAGTTGTTTACTGGTAAACGAAAGCAACTCTCAAACGCGGGAATCGAGTTCGAAGTCACATCCAGACTCATATTCAAAGCGATGTGATTCATGCCCACACCATGCTCACTGGAGCTTCATGACATAGCAAGGGAAATGGGAATTTTTGAGCCAATCTGTTATCTATTGGTAAGACAGACAGAACCATAACTACAAGCCGAGAGCTGGAACTGGTTTGTCATCACGTATATGAGACATACGCTAGTGCAACACGATAACGAGGCGATGTATTTTTCCGGTGAAAATTCCGACTGTGGCCTAATTGAAACCATGCCAATATCAAGAACAATAATATTAAAATGACTTATGGAGAATAACTAGCCTTCGAGACGTCTTTATAACGAATCCAGAAAAATTATGAAGTGCGCATATTTGCCCACAGTAACCTCGCGATATCGTAATGAATCCTAACCTCAAATAATACCAAACTACACATTCCGCGAAACATCACACGAATTGTTCTAGCGTGGACTCACCGTTTCTCTTTCCTTGCTTTTCTTCTTCAGGCCCTTCAACGCGTTTGATGCTCCACTGAGAGTAGCCTCCATCACGGAGGCTTGTTGATTTAATTGGACTAAATGCTATCAAAATAAGCACCAAAGAACCAGGTTAATATTCCGCATCTTATGAATGAGCACAAAATTTAGACAGCCACTCACATCTTTGACTTTCAATGAATGGTTGACCAATTGCTTTTGAAACGCGAATGCCTGTCGCTGGCATTTCTCGTTTTCGGAAAGTTTTTCCTCGGCCAACTTTGAGAGCTGTTCAACCGTCAGCCGCTTGTCCTGCACCTCGGCCAGCTTCGCCTCCAGGGCTTTAATTTTATCTAACAATTTCTGCAAACTTGAATAATGTGTGTGCATCATTAAAACGAGCGGAAAACATTTTTCAATCAAAAAATTGATAAACTTGCTGTGAAATTTCGGCGGAAACAGCCGTGGTGTTCAGATTATTAATTTTAGGCAAGTAGTGATAAGATTATTTGCGACTAGCTACAGTGTTCCTCCACAACCAACAAATCTCTGCTTCTTTCTAGTCGATTACTATGGAATCACTTTCCAATCCGAATCTAGACAATGACAGGCAGTAAACCCACTGCGTGCTCCCACTTAACTGAAATACTTAGCAGGTAGCTATACTGCGCTATCATTACCGCACGTTCGGTGACCTTGAAATCATCCAATGACTAAGTAACTAAACCCGAGTACAGTGAATAGAACAAGATGTTCAAATGAAGATTATCGCTTTGCAAGTTATGTAGCTGATATCATCTAGTTTGATCTCGGGCCGTGAACAATTTAACAAGAAAGTACCTCATCCACTGCAAACTTAATTCGTCGAATCGGGTTAATAAGGGCAAAAGCGAAAGAGAAGCAATCAAGCATAAACAGGTAGGATAACGGGAAAAAGATAATAACTAAATGACTAGAGTAGAGAGCAACGACATGTATCGATCGATCACATGGTAGATAGCCAGTCTCGTGCATGATGCTATACAACACGCGAAAATCGATAAAATTACTAATTAACTTGTTTAGGTTCACTAAAAGATCAGAATGGAGATGTATCCTATACATAGTAAATAGATCTAAAAGGAGGCAAGCATTACATTCTTTTGTCTACCTTGGAAACCTTATCTCGCTTATAGAATCATAGATTTCTGAATAGCAATCAAGTTTAATTCCCATTGATTACACATCTACACTTTGACATAACTTATTGGGGCTACGATACATTGTTTTAACTAGAAAAACATTTCAATTAAAACATATCACTCAATAGTAAATTGCCCAAGTGTCGAAAACGGTTGTTACCAAAAATACGTTTACAAAATTCTCAGAACATGAAAATTTACGACAGCTGATCATCCAAGTTTTCCTGGATTAGTGTTGTGCGCCCATTCAATTTTCAATTCACGTTAAGATGGAAGCATGAATGCTGATCTAGAAACACCGATGGTCCACAAGGATACCTAGGCCATATATGGGCTTCTCACACGCGCGGCTGCGGTATGCGTTTAGTGGAAACGTGCATCAATGTGCTCTTATTGACCATCGATTATTGTTAAAGGAAACTTGATTTTTTGACACACACACACACACAGTTCATGTAGTTCTGATTCAAGATGTGGAGAGGCCGTAGTTTCTCGGCTATATGAAATATCCAGGTCACGCTGAACAGAGGAAGAAGTGACGTATTTTTATTCGCAATGAGCTTTGCAATTTTCAACCTAAATGTTCTAAGTGAATTAATTGATGCGGAACCGGCAGCTGTTGCACTGAGGAGAACTTGTGTACCGACTGATTTGAACGTTAATTCAAACCACAATGCAAAAAACGGTAGTATCGCGCGAAAGGCCAAACCCTTGGTTTCAGAAAAGCTTGGCAATATGACTGAAAGGATGATTCTATAAAACGGAAATCAAAATATGCAGGCTATAACAAGTAAACTGGCTGTATTTAAAGGTGGGACTGCCCTGATCCGACATCCAGGGATTGATTCATCGTACAACGAATGCTCTGAAGCATCTTTAGACACTTTCTTGTTGCAGTCAGTTTACCTACATTTTTGATAAACCTGTATGCGGCCCGGTGTAAACACCAGCGAAACTTACAACGGCAAGATATTTCTCATGCGTAAAACATGATTTAATGAATGTTTAATTTGCAGCTTTTTAAACCACGCGCTTAAATTTCTTTAGGCATAAATTTGTTGTGCTTGCTAACTGCTGTAGTTTGTTTTTTTGCTTTTTGAGACAGACAGCTTAGCGTTATAAGCACATAACCTGCAATGTTACCACACATAAATGCTTGGACGCTGGGGGTTAACCACAAATAAACCAGGCAAATAAAGATAATCAAGTCGCTAATTGAATTCGGTCCAGTATTTCTTCCACTAGCTTTATAGCACCAATGAGAACATCTTTCTAAGGCCATCCTAGATGATGGTTTGTTCAGTTGATGTATAGTCAGGCTATCCTGTGAGGCTGTGGTAGCAATGCAGGTAATTCATGGGTCTTGCAATAGCGAACCCGGGTTCAAATCATACCGCAGTTTCGCATTGATTGAACTGTGCCTTACCCAGGTCCCCGCCGTACCACGGTGTAAAATGGGTATCGAAAATAGACGTAAAAGTAACTATATTCTGTCCAAGGGGTGAATACACATCTCTTGTACAGCTTCTTGCTACTGGATCTGATTAAGAACGAAAACCATTGTAGTGCATGACATGCAATATCATCAAAAAATCGAAATACTTCCGATTTGATTTGTTTTTTGAAGATTTTAAGAACCTTAAGGTCAGATCTGCATTTCGGTCATGTTACCCCCAAAGCAGACCGTCGGCTGTGATTTCTGTACTTCAACTTACCTTCCGCGCATCTCATCCGCCATGTGTTTGGTCTGCTTTGATTGAGCCACGGCAGAGCGAAAATCATGTTCTGTTCTCTCCAGAGTTTTTTGCAAAGTTTGGAGCTGTTAATGCATCGAAGGTTAACGGTAATTCATTGTGAAACTCAGAATTTGAAGCATACTACTAATAATAATCATCGTATTGCGAATATATTGCAGGACGAGGGTACATTGATTGAAAGGGTACTGGAAATGTAAACGAATTTATCACAATACTTTCAACGGAAACCGAGAAATAGTAACTGCAGTGATCATCTTAAGCTTTAAAGTAAATTGTTCGATTGCATTATCCTATGATTCGTACACTCTTCAGCTATTTGTTACAGCCTACGCTTGCTCAATCAAGAGACATTTATTCAACTATCACCGTCTTCATGTTCGCACCATGCTTTACACTCCCAAAAAGTAGATAATCAAATGAAAACCCTTATGTTATTGTAGCTTATCTCTGTTGCCTTTAACACGATGACTCCCAACTATTTATTGATAATGGTATGTCTATGTTGGGGATCTGAGGGATGCACATATTTTCCGAAACTTGCACTCTTGGCCAGACTCGAACATGGATCTTCCGACTAAAGGACATATTTTTTGTCCTACTGTATCCTCAAACTGAGCGATAGTTCGAAAATATGCAATAGCTAATACTCACCACATTTATGGTCGTATCTTATGGGGTCACGGATCAATGATACTCGCTTGTAGTTCAAAGATATAATAGTTCGATGAGGCAATCTTTACCCAAATAGAATTTGAACGGTATCAGTTGTTTATTCAAACTGGAACGTCACAAAAGACTCAGGCTCATTTGCATGTATTTCCGTCACACATACCACGACTGGTTTCGTGCTGTTTGCATTCATCAGGTAGGGACAGTGGGATCAGGATGCGCATGCGCTTGAAACAGTGGCAGAATGGTAAACAAGTTGCGCTTGTATGCCATTTTTGGAAAAGGTTGCTGTTCTAGCTTATATCTTTTAGTCGAGTTCGGATACAAGACCAAAATGTTGAGGATAACAACGGTGAATATTATGCGGGAGTTGGAAAGATTTTTGTATGTGATGGTGACGGTGAATATAACGAGAATAAATAAGGGTTGGCTCAAGAACACCGACTCGATCAACGCTCAGTGGTATGAAACGAACATAGATTCACCTCTTCTTCGGTATTTTTCACCTCCGCAGTAAGTTCTTGGAGCTGACACCGAGTATTCCAAATGTCTTTGTTCGTATCGGCGATCGCTTTCTCCGTGTTTTTGATGTCATCTTGCACCAGTTCAATCATCTTTTTCGCCTCTTCCACTCGTTTCATTTGATCGTTTATTTGTTCGGACAATTCGACATATTGCTGTGTGTTGGTAGAATATAAAATGAAAAGACTCTCGATGTGTTTAATCACATTACACGTAAATGGAACAAACAATCGATACAAGCGTCTCTATGCTGGTCTAGATGACCTTGGCATAATGGCTAAACTCGTTGTGCGGATGGCGTGCAGCTCAGCAGATGTTAATGGTCATGGTTGAGTCAACAACTTGCAGACGTCACCTTGTTTGATTTCCTTGTTAGATATCTTCATTGCAATTAGTCAGAAGTAGACGTACTTCGTGAATCCAGCACTCTGTGTGTACTAGCCAACGTCGTCCATCGACTGAGTATTATTTACCATTATAAACGTCGCGGAAGAGATCTAACTCTTAAATCGAACTCTATCGTTAGGAGAAGCGGTTTGGAGCCCTAGATTAGCATGCGTTTGTGATGCACATTCATAGTGGACTTTGACCGGAGGGGATCCATAAAACCTCTTTAGACCACTTGTGCCATCTTACACTTGTAGATATGATCTGAATGACCGTCAAATTGTGGTGAAGTGATTCTAGATAGCAATACCATCTTCAACGATTTATCTGCATAATACTCCAGCTTGGATGGGTGTTCCGGTAGTCGTGGATACTTAGCGTCCACACCTACTTCGGATGTGCGGTTTAAGATCCGCGGTTCAACACCGAGGTACGGCTAAAGATCTCACACAGTGTCAGCAAACGATTTTCGAAATGCTGGCGAAGCTAAGAACGATAACTTGTCGCAGAACATAAAGGAGCATTTAAATCATATGGCAACCAACTGAAGTGATCTCATCAATAACAAGCAGATAATAGACCACCTAACACCCCTCGATTAAAAATCGTCCCGCGAGAAATTTAAACGAGTGGAGCGTAGGCGCTGTATTTTGCCTGAGGTCGTTTTTTTAATAAATAGTTTCATCCGCTCAATCAAAAACATGATTTTTCAGGCTCTGTAACGAAAACCATGAAACATAAAAAAACAACCGTACCGTTAGCACAACTGACCTTACTGAGGTTATTGTAATCTTCTTCCCGTTTGATAATCTGTGAAACGCAATTTTCCCACACACGAAGCACCTCACGCCGAGCCTTGTTCTCTGCGCGACATTTCTCGGCCGCAGCTGCAATGCGCAGCTTCATCACGTCATTTTTCGACACCACGACGTCCAACTTCCGTCGAACATCACGTCTCCGATCGCTCAAGCGTCCGGCTTCACTGTTCAAATACTGCAATACATTGTTTTAGAGGTTAATATTATACATAACAGATACGGGGGTATGAAGAGTTATGTGACGTTTTTTTCCAAGTTCCATAGATTACATAGTCCCAAGCTATAACTCACAATTCCACCGATCGCACGAATCATTCCTAATCGCATTCTTAATCCATTACAAGTGTCTTAAGAAGGGTACAAGTCTGGAGAACCAAATTACAAACTATCTGAACGAGTTTAACAGTTGTAAGACATCCAATAATCTTACACGTTGTGCACCCGCCGACACAGACAACGGTATGCATACGGACAGCCATCTCATCGTGTAGAGGTGTGAAATGCATCAAAGATGATGTGCCAGTCTGGAGAACGGTCCATAAACGCTTAATTGCGATCGGCCAAACGGTGGACGGTAGCCCAGGTCGTTAAGGCGTGGGGCTACAATGATGATGGTCGGGGGTTCGAACCCCACCCGAATCGGAGGAGGATATGCACTGCTGATGAGCTCAAATAAGAGCGAAACTCGAGTCCAGTGTTTCCATTATGGACCGTCGTGATCAACTTTGCGAATAGTTCGACGGATGAGTAGTCACAAATATAAATATCAGTTGTTATTGACTCGTCAAGGTTGGTCAAACGAGGCCAAGGTGGTGAGGGTTTGAAGTAAACAAATTGACACGAAATCGACGGACAAATCAGATGTACGACGGTCGGTACAGACAGCCCGAGGACAGCGTTGTGACAACGAGATTTGTCTAAAAAAGATTGGTGGTTTTATCGTTATCAATTATGTAATAAACACTTGGAGAGATTGGCATTCTCTTGTGTTGTCGGATTCGTGGGTGAACGTGAGTGACGTTGGCGAGGTTGACCTCAAGGATGGATGAGGACACAATCGACAGGTGGATGGGAAACGTCGGGAATGACGTGGTTAATGCTTCATCGAGTGTCCCTGAGACCTGTGTGTGTTACGACAGAAAACGTTAGTTGACGTCGTTTGACCTGCTGTAATTATCACATTTCACCACCCCTACAGCATGATCCTAAAGACACCGCTGAATCGCCATACTGTGAGTTGGATATAGATCTTGCAAATATATGAAAGTAAGCTGCTATTGTTGTAATTGATTTGACTGATGATTTTCCCGATTTATGCTTTCACAAACCGGGGTTGTCCTACCCGTGTGAATGGCTGTCGTCAAACTTGTCAAACTCGAATGAAATTTGGAACCTACCGCGAAACGGGAGTCGTCTGCTTGCTGTAACTCGGCAAGTCGTTCTCGCAGCGAAACGTCTTCTTCACACGATTCCAAGTACGCATCGATGGTTTGCTGATCGCAGTCCAGTTGTGTCTTGATTGAACTGAGTTCGTTGGTGCGCATGAATATTTCATTCTACAACATATAAAATGGATCGCATTAGGTCATTATATATATCATATAATAATACTATAAAATCTAATATATGAAGAAGAAGAAGAAATTGACTTTATTCGTACACACGAATTTTCAGCTGTTACAATAATTTCACCACAAATTTAAAAAATGATAAACATGTCCCGACATCGAGTTACAATTTGTCGACTGAACGATTTTTCTTTTCCGTCTTAATTGATTGACATACGATCCAGTTTACTAGCAAAAGTTTTTAGGTCAAACGTTTCACTGCAAGTCCCGGTATCTCGTACTTCGTTCTAAAGTGCACGTCCAAATTTGACCTCAGTTGATCCGAAAATATTTGATGCATTTTACGCTTGGAGAAAATAATTGTATGCACGGCCGATTTGAAGGCCCCGCAAAAATAAATCAATCATAATCATCAGGTAGCGAAGATGGAATTTGAGACTGGCAAGAGACTTGAGACGGATTTACTTCAAGTGTAAGAAAAATTGGCCCTTTTGCATACAAGCGCGAATTTGTGGCCCCGTTTATTCGCGAAAATCTAACTACAACATACTTGAAAACTTGTTTGCGCATTTCCACATTTACATGTACTTCCATTACACTGGTTTCGTGCTGCTTGCGCTCATCATATGTGAATTAAATAATAGTTTTCCACACACAATCATCCTGACAGAATTCCTCGCCAATATTAAGCAATGGCATCCCAAGTTAGGAGTGTCGATTCATTTTGTTAGATTGCTTTCTAATTCGGACACGAATCCCATTGGTGGAAGTCTGGGTTTAGAGCGCTACGTTCTGCTAGCCGACCAATCAAAACAACAGAACATGCGCTGCCAACAATTACATGCTAGCAAATCGAAACTTGGCCCGTGGCTATCCCAGATATCATTGGTTAATGTTCCACTGAGGATAAGCCAATCAGATATTTTCTGTCTGACCTGTACGGACTATGATTCCGTTTCACAATGATTCAACTGGACTCCGATTCGATTTTGCATCTGTAAACAACATAATTGTCATCGGACAAAAACTTCATTTGAATGAACTACACGGAGATAAACGGGTAAGAAAATGAATTGTTACTTTCTTAATTCTACAAAAATTTGTTCAGAAAAAGTTCGAATTAGCCGAGGAAGATTTAATGGTGGTTCCGATTAAATAATAGACCACTCTTATTGTAAGAATGTGATTCAGGCAATCATGTGTTGTCGAAAATGGAAACGGGATTTCAAGGCTTGAATACCACAAATTAAGAACGTACTTCCAGGGCTCCAATACGAAAGGTGACTTCCTTCCGTCTGGATTGCATCTTCTTCAAATCCTGTCCCGTGCGACCAATCTCACGTTCAGCCAGACAGACGTCGTGATTAATCGATTCGATCTCTTTTTGACGCTCAAGCAAAATAGCCTCCGTCATTGAACGCTCGTTTTGTACGAGGGCCAAATGTGTGCGGAGTTTGGCATTCCGATCTCTATAACCGATTGCTTCTTCTTCAAGCACATGGGTTTTGACTTTGACTTCGCTCAACTTTATAAATGTACATATTGATTAGCTAAATTCAGTACATCAGACAACTTTAATGTATAGTAAAATGTCAATGACAAGTACCGAGACATATCTGTTATACCGATGCAATATTGACAAAACAGTATGAAAATAATTAGTGATTTAGCTACTTAATACCGATCGATGATTAGACGCAGACACATGACCTTTATTTAACAATTCCCTTCAATCAGTGATGTTTTTGAAACGAATATCCCTAGATCATGAGGAGACAATATTTTGAAGTTGTAGAGCTCCTCCAAATACCAACATACATTCCATGAAATTGACCACTCAAAAGAAAAGCCCACAAAACCGATATCACGAAATAGCAAAACACGGCGTTAAAAACCAGAATAATCTGTTTATATGGTATGTGTACCTCTCGCGCACGAATCAACAATACATTGTCCCAAATCGCAATGTTCCATAAATTTTGAACTGTCTTTATTCATCATCACAGACAGCATTACACCGGTAGCGTGTACCGAATGCTTAACTGCCACACAACCATGAAAAAGTAAAATCCTGAAAGATTCTGTAAAAGAGTAAGCACAAACAAACTGGGTAGAGGTGCGTACACCTCGAATGTAACATGCATTCAAACAACCCGTTGAATGCGAGCGCGATTGGATGTTGCAACTTTGCAACCCATTTTTCGCAACTGGTCGGTAATACATCGGTTCTCCTCCTGCGTTTCAAACTTGCGCGTCTATTACAAGCAAAATCCCGTCCATAATCAACTTCTCTTTACGGTAACTGGATTAGAGCGGAGCATGTTCTACTCCGTGACGGACAGGTAGCTTGTGGATTAGATTGCAATATTCGTTGTGTGGACGGCACCTCACATCTTGGGCCAACACACAGGTCTGCAGCAATTTTTGGAACTATTTGAGAGGTGTTGAGTGTTCGCTTAGCTGGCATTATAGCAGTAGGACGTTTCGTCATCAAGTTAGATGACATCGCCAGCTAAGCTTCTTGCGAAGTGTTTGTAATCGTCGTGTTTTCGGATTTTATATGCTGACCGTTCTGTTTCTTTCCTCATCATTGGTTGTTCTCAAGGTCACACGGCTTAATGTTCGGTTCCTCATTGGCACATACACGTCGTCCAATTGAACATGTTGATTCAATTACCGCGTTGTGGAGTGCCACGCTTTGAGGAATTCCCGTATGTGGCGCGTGCGTCCCCTTGCAATGACTCTGGTTCCATTCCAGTTAACTTGATGTTCTTCTTTGTTAACGTGAATTGGTAGCAGCGATTTGTAATCGTGCCTCCTCACCGCTGATTGGTGTTCACTCAGTCTGGTACCCAGTCTGCTTCCAGTTTGTCCCATGTAATGCATCTCACAATCCGTTCATGTGATTTTGTCGACCACGTTTGTTTTGTCTTCTTCTTTGAAAAGTCGCATCTAGCCTCGGTGACGACCCAGGCGTTTATAAGGTCACCGCGCATTTGTGACATCCGTAAGGGGGAGGGAAAACGCGTTGGTTATCATGGATCCACCAGTTAGATTGCAGGCACTGTTTCATAAATCGGAGCAAGAACCAGCAACTACTGTAAGAAGTTGTTGTTCCAGAGCACACAGCGATCCTCATGGAATAGTCCATTCTGTTTCGCGATAAAAATGGATACTTGCGCTATTTTTAACGAGAGCTTCGCTCAATCAGAGATAGCACCCCGGCACAAAATCGACGACGGTTTGCAGGTAACGACATCAAGTCTGTTGCATCACATGTGCTGGATATACTATGTGTCAGGCGCTATTATTGTGTGCACAATTGCAACGGGTTTTTTCGGAATCAGTCCAAAAAATTTCCGTACCGACTTGCAAGTTAAGTGAGCCGAGGGTTGCAACGTCTTCTTGTGGATAACACCAATAAACAGTCAAAGCTTCGGTATTGCGTTGCGATGCAGCATTTTATTCACATGTTTTAGCTTCAGCGATGCCAAATTCAGGCTAGCACAAATTTGCCCCGTGCAACATTTTCGCGACGTGGTACGAATGTGAGTCACCGTACGAAATTGTCTCGGCACAGTCTCACAGTCTGCTGTCCTGCTTCATATTTCATTAGTTGACTATTTCACTTGCTAAAGCGATATAACAGAATTGTTTTTGGTGAACGGTTAGTGGTGTTTCGTGAGGGCGCCTAGTAGCAGATGAAGCTGGTGTTCATTCAATCGACCCTCTAGGATGCTGTTAGCCGCATTCCAGACAAGATTTTATTAGCTTGGATATGTGTTTGGATATGCGCATATTGCGCACTTCTTTGCTTTCGTTCGTAGCGGGACAGAATCACGCGCCTGGTGGTCTTGATGATTATTAGCGATAAGGAAAATGTTCCAATGTGTGTTCTTCAAGACTTTCACAAACTCACTTTTCGTCAATTGCGCTGGCCAAAGGATGGCGTCAAATTACGATAAGCTCGTCACTATCTAGTTTCGGTGTCGGAACTGACGAGAATAACTCAAGGTTATTTTCAAAGATTCTTTGAGAAGAAGCATTGATAATTTAGGTTAATCTACTGTGGTTAAATCAACGGCTACAGGTGTTGTCAAGGCAACCAATATTGTTGCACTGGCGTGATTTTCATCTAGGACATGGTGGCTCGCTATAATCGTATTGCAACATTTTTCATTGAATGCTAATGTCTTATGTACTGGTCCGATCCTGTTTCGCACTTGAATACTCTTTTATAACAGTGTATACAGTTCACCTATGCATTCAGACAAAAAGTCAGTGGAAGCATTCAGCGGTGTTCCATTGAGATCTGCTACGGCACGATAGGGCGTCAATACCTAACCGTGCGAGGGTTAAAACTCGTTATGAATAAATATATGAGTATAGCACATTTACGGTTCACAAATGACGTTATTTTGCTTTAAAGGCCATTGAGCGACAATCACATGTTGATATATGGAATTCCAAACAAAGATAGCACACACGACAACATTAGCGCTGGCAATCAATATGCGAGCTTGGGTTGTCAAGAGATAGGGTACGCCGCCAGGTTACCTTCTCACAGCAGCCTTGAAACGAGCTTCATGGTGGATGTTCTTCGGTAGTCCAATTTTACAAGTTAACTTGATATTGTGGAGGTGCGATGAGCGCTAATCGCGAACTTTCCAATGATATCGCAGAACATTACCCTCTGACCGAACAGCAGGGAGCGTCGAAAATACGGATGACGACAATTGCGAACTCGTCATACTTCGGGTTTCGGAAAGATTGCATCAAAACAATTCGAGTAACAACATCTTCGAAAGTATAAGAAGCCGGACAACGATACGCAAGGCCGGTCAAACGAGCCCTGCGTGGCGAGGGTTTGAAGTGTACTGGTTGGCACGAAATCGACTCACAAATCAGATCGAATGGGGCAGATATGTTTGAGGATAAGTGTTGTGCTTGTTGGTCTATATACGATAGGTGTGTTTTGTTATTTGATGTGTGCGTAATAAATGGGTTTGACCAATCGGCTTCTCTTGTGTTGCGTGATTCATGGGTGAACGCGAAAAGCGTTGGACGAGCTGACCTCAGGGATGAATCGAGACACAGTCGATGTGCGGACGTGCGTGCAACACGGGGGAGGGTAACATGGTTAATGTTGGGCCGATTGACCCGAATTACCTGAATGAATGGCAAAATGTTCGCCAGCTGCTCCTTCCGGTCTCTCTCTTCCGGTATACCTTTCTTTGGGTCAAGTCACTCAGGTCCGGATATCGCAATATTTCACTATATAGAACTACGAAGTCCCATCGCCAAATTAGTGCTTTGTAATAATCTTCGTCAATATACACTGGTGTTAATACTTGTCAGATAAAAACCACGATTACGCTTACAAGTGTACGGCTCTTAGAAATTTGATTAATGTTCAACTACAGATATCACGCAACGGAAGTATATTTAAGTACTTTCAAAGTGCAATCGAAAGCAGTATTGATTCGCCTGAATGAACACACCATTTTGGATTAAAACGTAGTGCAATATTTCGACACAAAATACGCCTCGATTTAAGAAGTATTGACGAATTAAGTAACATGGAAGCTACCACACATCGTATGAGAATAAATCAAGTAATTCGAGGCCAGACGGCGTTCCCGGTCTGAAAGTGCTTTACGTTGTCGACCCTAACCTCGAGGACAATCGATCGAACGCTGACCACATCACCTGATGTTTGACCAGTCTTTTCCATTAAGAACACTCTGAGGACTACGTCGTCCACTAACCACCTCCGACTTTCCACAAGACGAGAGAACATCAATTGGTCAAGCGTGCTCTGTGCAAATGGCGAAGTAAAACACACATATCTCCCTATGGACGAATTTCGTGATTACTGCGGATGTCCACAGTGTCTGGCCAGGTTGTTAATTCGCTCTTATTTGTCAGACCCCTTCGAGGTCTCGTTATGTTGGGCTCGTTTGACGCGGCCTGACAATAGATGATGATGTTCCTGTTAGGAGGGCACCCTCCTAATGAATGAAACAAACCGGATTACCTGATCGACCAAAGTCGCAACGCATAAATTGCTGTTGGGTAAGCTATGTTGTACCTTGGCAAAGAAACCCCATCTTCACTAAATTCAAATTTTCTGTCACGCCCATGACAACCAACTTCTGCGGTTCCCACTATGCACCTTCCCACGATTATGGTGTACCCTCACACGTTCACTCTGTTGTTGCCATATGAATACAAACCATGTCCACGGTCGAAACGCACACACTGGGTGCTTGCACTTTGGACTCCCGATCAACGTTCCATTCCGGTCTTGTTATGTTTTCTTGACTATTGGATTAAGAACAACGCATAGATTGATAGAACACAACGACTGTCTCCACTACAATATCTACGACTCATCCATCATAACAGTTCCCAATCTGCTTTTGTTTCAGAGCAGGTTTCCACTCGAAACATTTTCATGCAATCATTCCGCAAACCGAATATTTGTGGGTTCGTGATTGTTGTCGTGGGCTATTTCGATGCGTCCTGCTTTTGTATTGCACCGGAGGTCTGTGTTCTACTTGCTTCGTTAGCACACTTCACGCCCTTCGCAATACAACCGTCTAAGCTTACAATTTTTATTATGATATTTAATCTCATAATTGGACTTGACATTTTTGGTTACTAAACAGCAAGATACTGCACACTCACGTCTTTGTGAGCGACGTTAAATAAATTGATACTCTCGTAAAGCAATGCAGTCAGATTTTGAGGTTTATATTGCTTTAGAATGCCACATAATATACATTTGAGCATTCACAGAAGTGAAGTCTCACTAGTTCGTACAGACAAAAGAATTGTCTTTCGCATTCTGCGCAGTTACGCACTAGAACTCAATGCTCACTATTGCTGCCGTCTTCGGAGGGTTTACCCACATTAGGCAAAGAGAAAGAACCACAATGTTCAAACACAATATCACAAAGGGATTTAGAGCGCGGAAAAGCTTACAAATTTGTTGCCCATATCTCATGAAAAGGTTTGAAAGTAAGCTTTGATTAGGTTTCCTAGTTGAGCTGTCTTCAAATAAACGCTCATCTAAACATTTTCAACAATGTTCAGAGTTCTCGTATTTGTTTCTCAATCTATCCACTTTTCCAAAGCTTATGGAAACAGCCTAGTAACTCAAACTCTTGAACACTTATAATACTAAACCGGAAGTGGAGTGTGTGTAACAAGGAAGATTTAAACAAGTGTATACTTGAATGCCACTGTTGCATAGGGTTCGTATAACGAACCACGATGTTCAAACACTGAATCACATAGTGATTCGTCGTCAAGCACTCAAGATGCTTATGGATTACCAAAGTGATGTGTTGCTCACATCTCCTGAAATTATCCCCATTTATCCACTGTTTCGAGGCTCGCTGAACCTAATCTTACTGTATCCACCTGATGACGGCAAACAGCCAGAAACCGGTAGTGGAGTGTAATTTCGGGGATGTGAGCAACACATCACTTTGGTCATCCATAGGCGCCTCGAGTGCTTGAGACCACGAATCACTTTGTGATTCCGTGTCTGAACATCGTGGTTCGTTGTACGAACCCTATGCAACAATGGCATACAAGTTTAACTTTGTTTACCACTATCCACTGTTTCAAGGCTCACTGAACCTAATCTTACTGTATCCACCTGATGACGGCAAACAGCCGGAAACCGGTAGTGGAGTGTAATTTCGGGGGAAGTGAGCAACACATCACTTAGGAAGATTTACTTTTTGACCTGGTTGTGTGAGCTAGAATTTCAGATTCAATTTGCGCAAGATTAAAGGTGACTACAAACCAATCATGTGACTTGACGGTATGCGATTGAGCGCCCGGCAATGGGATATCTAATATTCAAATCCTGCGGTGCGAGATGGTGGCAATAGCAAAACATGTATAATATGTTTCTTCGCATACTACGCAAGTAGATATTAAAGCTAAGCTATATGAACAAAACTCACCTGATGCCGTTGTTAATATGATGTAGGAATAACAATATGGTGTGATACATACTTTCCGCTCAGCAAACCAGTTACTTACCAAATTAATAAGATATTTATTCTCATCCGAAGCAATGGGAAATGCGAAATTACATTGCCATCCGGATTCTTTGAGCGCTTCATCGATGAGAATTTTCGCGTAATCCGTCATTCGTACAGCATCAACTCATTGGCTGGATCACGTGATTAGTCGATAAAGATGTTAAAATGCGGCATCGATCGCTTTTATTATTGATTAGTTGGGTCTCAGTCTGTATTTGGGGGTTCGATACACACAGAAAATAAACCTGGATGTCAGAGATTTATAGAAAGTGGTATTTCAAGTGAACCGCTGTAAGAGTGTGTGATAAAGCACACAAGGATAGTACTTTTAAAGAATTAGTTAGTTAGTTATAGACATTGAGTTTATGCAAACAGCAGTTCGGATGCTCAAAGCGAAACATAGTTTCTGCATCAGTACCAGCTTAATAGCGTGTTGAACTAAGTTCTTTAATAAGAATTCAATGTTGTGTGTGTATATACGAAGCAGCTATCTCGGTAGGCGCAATAGTGAAGATCGGACAATCGAAATTTCAAAATGGTCTGATATCTTGCATTGAATACTACGTATTGTAGAAGCAGTGGCTTGTAATAGTTCGTTATTCGGGAAGCCCCAATCTTAACCGAGCTAGTGCTCTTTGATGAACGATAAATAATCGAACGTGTTTTTGTACGAAATGACAGTCTCCAGATCCAAATTAAGAAATGCATTTTCCTGACACTAACTGAAGCTGGCTTTACCGAAGGCGGTCACGTTCAAGGTTCAAGGTAATGCAAGGTTTTTAATGGTCAAACAAGCAACAAGCATAGCATCAACCATAGGATGGTAAAAATTGAAATGTAAGTGTATAAACAATATAAGGAAGTAGATTAAACAGTATATAAGTGTTCGGGAAACGAATCATCCAATAAAAATTCGTCTAATTTCTTTTTAAAGTCATGCAAGCTAGTGGAGTGAACAACGGTAGAAGGTTAGCTGTTCCAAGTAGAACAGTCACGGACAGAACAAAAATACCTTCTACAATTCAGGTGGGAATGTGGTACCACCAGCATATATTCATGGGTCCGATAAATTCTGGTATCCCTTCGCGTGAATAAATCCTGTAAGGGATGGTTTGGGGTATGGAATATTTTGTAAAGTAGGATAAGGTCTCCTCTGATTCGTCGATAGGGAAAATCGAACCGATTTAGTTGAGCTATCCTTTCTTCATAAGGCTGGCTTCGGATGCTGATAACTAGTTTTGTTGAGCGGTGATAGATTCGCTGCATAATTTCAACATCCTTCTTGAGACACGGAGACCATGACTACACACCGTATTCCATGAATGGTCTCAAGTATGTATTCATGATCCTTGGGAATATTTTGGGCGAAAATTTCCCAAATACCCAATTGAGTAGATTGAGGATACGTGTGACTTTTTTAAAGGCAGTGTTAGTTTGAAGTGAGGTTTTTAAACTGGCGCATATCCAGACACCCAAATCTTTTTATTCACTGCAATTTTCAGGGTCATGGGAATCTATATGGTATGTGAACTCTGCTCGATTCCCCACATTCGTGAAGTTAAACGGCAGTTTGTTCTTCAACGACTAGCTGTGAAGCGTATCAAGATCATTTTGTAATAGCAGACAGTCTTCTGGGCTACGGATGCAACGCCATATGTTTATCTTGCCTGCAAATAACGGAATGTTACATCGAACAATTTCCGGGACTTCATTGACATACAACAGAAAGAGGATCGGACCAAGACTGAACCTCGGGACCTCTGCTATTGCTGTGATTGGTTTTGATAATGCACCGTCAGCACGTACATGGGTAGTTCAATTTGTTAGGTAGTCATTTAGCCAACTCAACAACTTTCCAGTGATAACAAGCCTTTCAAGCTTCGAATGTATTTACACGGAAACAATAGTCTCAACAACTCGATTAGCTCACGATCTCACAGAATGTAGGATTAAGAATCAAGAATTTATAGGTAAACAAAACAACCATCATCAATTGGGACCAGTAAGATCAGGTTCATTGAAAGTTGAAACGGTGGTAAATTTGTAAGCCAAAGTATAATGGAATGCCGTGTTAAATACTGTTGTTACAAAGAACCACGCACTCAAAGTGTCATGTAGGACCAATGTAATGCGGGGCTTAAAACCGGTTTGTGGCTGTTTGTCATAATCGCGTGGAGACAGTAAGATTAGGTTTAGTGACCTTGGTGGTAAACAAAGTTGAACTTTGAAACCACTGTTTAATAGGGTTCTAACAAAGAACCGCGGTTTTCAGATACTGCATCACAAAGTGATTCTTGGTCAAGCACTTAAGAGGCTTATAAACGATCAATATAGCGTTGTGCTCACATACACACCACAAACGGTTTCTTGCTATTTGCCGTAATCAATTGCAGATTAGGTTCACTGAGCCTTGAAACAGCGGTGAAGTAGTAAACAGCGTTAGAGTTTGAAGTTATCGTACAGCGACCCATGAAGCTCAAAGGAATAATCACAGAGTGATTCTCCGTCAGGTACTCAAAATGACCAATTCATTGCGATGCCCATATTCCCGCACTCCATTATCTTTTGAAACGTATTTATCTACTCTAGTGAAGCTACACTAAAGTTTCAGTCTCCAATACACTGATGACGTAGTCATTGAGTGTCCCGTAGTCAGAAAGAGCTCTTTGAATCCTCTCTCGCTGCATTAGATGGCGCTATAATCTGGACAGACCAAGGTGTTGGTCTTTGACTCAAGAAAATGAGTGGGAATTGTTTTCACAAATTTATGTGACGACTTACGTTACGCTTCCGATGGTCATTTGCGTGTTCTAGAGTTAATTCTGCCGATCAACACAAAGAAACTCGTCAAGTATCTAGGTGTCACCATTTCTGATAATATAACCTGAACTCATCCGCTGAATGGCATACACACTAACGTACATCTGCTTTCTGTCTATGCGCTTCATCCACGTTCACTTTGCTTTAGGTCAAAGGTCACATTACCTTTTATCCCATTTTACCTCACCTTTTATGCTTTTTCATATACTGTTTATAAAATACTTTGTGATTAGCAGACGTTGTTTAAACATTATTTTATACGTGATCATTGATTCGCACGAGGGTATCCTAGAAACTGTTTTGGAATAATAATTTTCGTGTGGCGATCGATTTATCAGCAGGGTGCTGACTGACACTACCCACCCAATGCGCAACGTCCTAGTTAACTGTCAAATTCTTCGACTGCTTATTCGAACCTTATTGTATTACAGTCCGGGGCGAAGGTCATTCATCCCCTTTTCCTCGAGATATCTTTGTCCAAATGTTGTCATCAATCAATAAAGTCAAACTTATTTTCTTAATATGATATGAATTATTTTATGCTGATATTTCACATGTTTTAAAAATCCGCATCTGCATGCATATCCATCACACACACAGCACGGAAGGTTTCGTGCTGTTTGTACTTGTCAAGTATGGCAAGTATGAACAGAATCCGCGGTTAAGAAATGGTAAACAAAGTTTTAACTTGTACGCCGCTGGCGTTGTGCGATAGAAATGCATAAAAATAAGGATTTTTGTACAAGTCTACGAGTTAAACCCATCTACGTGTGTGGGTACACATGATTGAACAGGTTGGTCGTGCTAGTCTCACGAAACAGTGGTTAATATTCCAGTGTATTTTGGTGCTCACATCCTCATTCCTTACACACCACTACCGGTTTCAGGCTGTTTGCCGTCATCAGGTGTAGAGAGTAAGATCAGGTTCAGTGAGCCTTGAAACAGTGGTTAATATTGTTGAGTGTAGGAATACGTCAGGTCAACCCAGAACAAGTCGCGCTACCTGCTCTATCACGTGGTTCACACGGGACACTCGATCCAACGTCAACCACGTTGCACGCCCGCATATCGATTGTGTCTCGATTCATCCCTGAGGTTCAACGCTATCGCGTTCATCCACGAATCCTACAAGAGAATTCCACAACAGAAGTCGATTGATCGAACGCGTTTATTACGCAAAAGACCAATAACGAAACACACGCTTGTCTTAGATAGGCGAAGCAAACAAACACAACACTGATACTCAACATGTATGTCCCGGTTGTCACTTAGATCTGATTTGTCAGTCGGTTTCGTGCCAACCGGTACACTTCAAACTCTTGCCACACAGGACTTGTTTGGCCAACATTAACGAATTGCATATTGTTCGATTGCGACCGACGTCGTCCATCTTCTCGAACTTACGAAGATGTTGTCGCTCGAACCGTTAGAATGCAATCCTGCCGAAACACAACATATTACGAGTTTGCAATTGTCATCGTCGATTTTTTCGGTGCTTCTTGTTCTCGTGTTGCGTCGGAGAGTAGAGTTCTGCATATCATTCGAAAGCTCGTGATTAGCGCTCATCGCTAGTGAACTTCGCACTAGAACGATGTGAGCGACAACGTCTTCGGAAGTATGAGAAGATGGACAACGTCAGCCACAATCGAACGATATGGAATTCGTCAATGTCGGTCAACCGAGCCCTGCGTGGCGAGGGTTTGAAGTGTACTGGTTGGCACGAAAGCGATTGACAAATCAGATCGAAGTGACCACCGGGACCAGTGTTGTGATTGTTTGTTTTGCCTATCTGAAACAAGCGTGCGTTTCGTTATTGGTCTTGTGCGGAATAAACGCGTTCGACCAATCGGCTTCTGTTGCGGGATTCTTTTGTAGGATTCGTGAATGAACGCGATAGCGTTGTACGGGCTGACCTCAGGGATGAATCGAGACACAATCGATGTGCATGCGTGCAACGCGGGGGGAGGGGACGTGGTTATTGTTGTTCCGATGAAACAGATATGTGATAATTGAGCAAATGTTCACCACCTGCCGACCTGACGTAATCATTTCCCGCTTCTCCCACCCCACCCGCTACAATATTGTACGGGGTGAGAGGGATTTCGTCCGGTCAATTGAGGCCAAATCACGATCCAGGTCTCACGTTGTGCTTCAGGACACTCGATCCAGCATTAATCACATCACCATCACCTCGTTTCACACCCACTCGCCAATTTTATCTTGACGTCAGCCCGTTCAACGCTAAACGATTCCTACAACACAAGAGAGATCCATTTGGTCAAACTCGTTTATTACGCACATGACAAATAACGTAACCGCAACATTAACTTCAACATGTCTGTACCGGTCAATCGATTTCGCGCCAACCGGTTGGTTGCTTTGAAGCGCTAACCACGCTGGGCCCGTTTGTATATCGTTCGATGGCGGAGCGTGGTGTTGTGAATATCACCCGAAAGCTCGTGAGTATCGCTCAAACGGGAATGCAAGTTACATACCTCCATAAGATCACATACTTGATTCGTGTGTTGTGCTACCATAACATTCTTCTTCTTCAGGTTCGGTTTTACTTGCATCTCTGCTAATAGAAATCATACTGCGTAGAGCACACTAACGAAGAATGCTAATCAAAAAATCTCGGGAGAACATCACCTTCTGACACACTGTAAAAGCAAGAAGCGCTACAGTGATCGACAACAACAATCGCAAACCCACAAGTATTGGGTATTCCGAAAAAAGGCATGAGAATGTTTCGAGTGACACCCACAGAAAGAACGGGAGCTGATGGAGAGCAGCATCAGCTAGTGAACGATGTTCAATTCGTCAAGGTCGGAAAAGGAACCCAACAAAATTGTCAGATAAATCAGAGCGAAGTAATAACCCGGACAGATACATTGAGGACAACCTCGGTAATTACGAGATTAGCTCATATAAGAAACGTTTGATTGTTCTATGTTGTGAGATTCGGGGTGAACGTGATGGGCGTTTGAAAGATTGACCTCAGGGCGGGAATCGCGAAGCTATAGACGATTGGATCAAATGCCCTCAATGGGGGGCCACAACGCAATCGGCAATAGAATCGAAAAAAGCGATTAGACCTCGGGTGGCCAAACTTTAATCTTTTTACAATACAATTGTCGTCCAGTGCAAAACTGGATGCATCGATTCCAAACCTGCATTATACGATCATCCCCATCGAATCCTCGAATGTTTTTATTGTATATATGCCGTCATCCTGTGAAAACTGCAGAACTGATTGCTATTTCTAGCATAAAATTTCTGAATTTCAACACTAGGTAACCACGTGAAAAAGTACAGGTGAAGCATTAACTACAAGCCTTTTTGAGCTGAGAAACAAACGCCTTATGAAATCCCATGACACCGGACCGCAAGTAGCATCAAAAGGAGCTCTCCGTTTAGGCCACCAATCCTGAAGAAAGGTTAAGCAATAAACACTGATCTATCTATATCGATCCAAACTAGTAGAACATTAAATGTCTAAAATTTCTCCTGAATCAAATGCATCCACAGGATTTAAACAAATGGATTCACCCAAATCGTTTCGCAATCATCTTTATTGTGAACCTAGAGGTGTTATGCGGATCAAAAGCGATTCGCTCGTTACGGAAGCTAAATGTTTTCACACCTACTAGGTTCATCATTTTCCGCCAGATTCGGTCATGAGCAGTTCAAGGAGTTTCCATATCCCGAAACAAGTATGCTCCACTTTCGGGCTCCTGTAATTTGTGTTCCTTTGCCTGAGATGCGGTAAAAAACGTTACACTATGATCCACATAATGGATCTGAGCCCGCTAACAAGGATGATTAGTTTGTGGAGTGGTCCCACCCTTTAAACTTCAATACGGTTTTCATATTTTTGATGGGCATCCGGTAGGGCATCAAGGTTGGTGTCAATAATCATTCAAACAACGGAAAAACATGTTATGCTATGAATCCAGTGGTGGGTGATTTAGTCAATTTTAGAAAGGGGCTGGTTGCATGAATGGTAGAATTAAAAGAGTCTCTTGCTGGCTAAGAATCTCAAATTTATTGTACGAAATAGTTAAACTAAGGAAGATCTGTGATTAATTTATTTAACTACTGAAAACAATGCGGCATCATTCCAAAACATAATAGCATATACGTGGTAAGAAGCGACATTCAATTATAACAGGATACATATCAGAGCTGACTAAATCTCGCAGACTGCATTATGCTCCCCATGAGGATGGGATAATTCTATTGTCGAGTATTGTTCGCGTTATACTGGCAGTCGGCTGTGAGTGACTCAAAGCTACCGGATAAGATTTTATACCATTCAAACATACATCGTAACAATGTATTGTGGTGCTCACATCTCCATCCCTTACACACCACTACCGGTTTCTGGCTGTTTGCCATCATCATCGTAACATTTTCCCACGCGGATGGAACGTCTGCAGGAACTGTTGCTGTCAGCCTCACATAGACATGACAAAATATTCGGAATGGAAGCATCGAATAAAAAAGAACATTGTTTGCTCAATGCAGAAAGCCAGCGAGCAAGACCTACGAGAATCAAACAGCCGTGAGAATATAAGACCATGCATACCTACATACAAGCTATTTGTTTGATGACACAGCCAATCAACAAACACAAGGCATCGATAAGTTGGTGTGCTTTGACCGATTCTGGTCAAGAGGTCGATGTCATTTTTTATCGACTTCAGTAAGGCGTTCGACCGCGTGCCGCACTGCCGATTGCTCGTCAAGCTTGAGGGTTTGGGTATTCAGGGTTGTCTACTAAAATGGATCGAGGCATTCATCTCAGGGCGGTCAAACCGTGTCGAGGTGAATGGAGTTTTGTCTTCAGAGATGATAGCAGGCTCCGGAGTGCCGCAGGGATCTGTCCTTGGACCATTGCTATTCAAAGTTTTCGTGAATGATATTCCGGACGCGGTAGCGATCGATTGTCTTTTATTCGCGGATGATCTGAAACTGTGGGCCTCTGTCAGTTCCTGCGATGGCCACAAGCAACTGCAACAAGCAGTTGATGACTTAGTCAATTGGACACATCGCTGGTCACTGCCTATAAATGAGGACAAGACAGTGGTCATGCGCATAAACGCCGATGACACTGGTGGTGAATACTTTATTGGAGGTAAGCCTATTAGAGCGGTGACTGTCGAAAAAGACTTAGGGATTCTGGTTATGGATTCCTTGAAGTCGAAGGCTGACACTTGTCGGAGAATAGGCAGCGCTACCAGGATGCTCTGGCGATTCGGCGTTCCTTTGCGTCCATTACCCCGCAAATGTTCCAGACACTTTTCTCTGTGTACATTCGTCCTCTGTTGGAATATGGGCTACCTGTTGCATTTCCTCAGTCCAAAGGCGAATGCGACTCCTTGGAGAGGGTACAAAGGAGGGGCACTAAGATGGTTTGTGGAATGCGCCAACTGGCGTACGAGGATAGGAGGAGCTTGCTGAAACTCTACCCCCTAGAGCTTCGAAGGGAAAGATATGACCTGCTCCTGACACGCCGTATTCTGCTCGGTCAATATGGAGACGAGTTCCTCCAGTACTTCCGATTAGTAGGTGAGTCCAGGACACGTGGACATGACTTTAAGTTGCAGAAGCCTAGAAGGCTGAAGCTGAGTAATGCGAGCACGCTATCCACGCGGGTGGTGAACACTTGGAACTCTCTACCAAAAGAGCTCCTGTCTCTACCGTCTGAACAGCTATTCAAAGGCGCGTTGGATCAGCATTTGTTGAGACGGATGGACTTGATCCCCGGAGTGATATAGTGGTGTTCCTCTACTCTCAGGGTTTGCCTTGTCAGCAGAAGTCACCCATGTCTATTACTGTGATGACGCTCAAACGGGATTTTATCCCTTCTGCTTTCGATTCAGAAGAAGAAGAAGAAGAAGTCCACACGTGACCTTGAGACCAGCCAATGACACATCAAGAATCCGAACGCACAACTGCATCAACAAGACACAGCGATTAAGATGTTTATGCCATCGAGTATGATGGTGAAACTGATAAAACAATAGCAGCTTGGTAAATTTTAAACATTGGGAGATCCATTCGCTAGCCGAAGCATTTATTGTGGTTGACAACTGAGTTAAAAGGTGATTATCAGCTTACCCAAATACCAGTGGTCAGCTGATAACTGTGCGAAAATCTTGGTACCTTTTTGAGAAGTATAAATATTATTCGGACCATCATTGCCTCCGATCAAGCAAAACTACATGACAGTGGACAACACTTGATTTTCTAGTAAAACATATAAGAAACGACAGACAAAAGTGGTGACTTGAATGCACTTTAACGGTGGTATGCTTACTTCGAATGTGGGGTCATTCGACCTCACAAAACTGCCCTTAGTCTGTGCCCCAAGGCGTCCCCCAAAGTACACATTTTTTAGGTTTATTCAGACAGGCGTTTTTAATGTGCATAATCTTTCACGTGACTGCGAATCGATAAACCATTTTGAACCAATTTGGACGGAAGAAGTGTGTTGAAAAGATGTCTGATCGGAAAAGCTCGCCAAAACGATCACCGAAAAAATCACCTAAAAAGTCTCCTAAAAGCGGCGGTAGAAGTAGCCCATCCAAAAGAGGAAGGCTTACCGCTGAGGAATTAGCTGAACGAGAAAGGAAAATTTTTGGACGTACACGATATGATTTAATGGGAGCAGTGTTTACGAAAAAGAGCCCAGTCATCTCGTTATACGTGAGAAGCATTCATTTATACGAAATATGGAATCGCCTCCCTCCATACGAACAGTTTTGTAATTCAAACGTAACGGAAACGAACGAATCCAACAAAAAGAGTCCAAAATCCAACAAATCATCCCCGAAGAAATCTCCCAAGAGTCCCAAATCGAAAAAATCACCGAAGAAATCGCCGAAAAAGGGTGGCGGGGATCAAGAAGAGCCACCAAAACCGGAATACGAACCCGCGGTGATCGCTGGGGTTATATGCGTGAACAAGCACCATATCCCAGCGAACAGAAAGTTATTCATCGAAGTAACCGCCAAATTTAAGTATGTCGGACATTCAAAAGTTCCACCGTTTCCCGAGAATGTACTTTCCGATTGCCTGTGTTTCCGCGACGTTTTGGTTCTACACCCGATCAATTTCGACTTGGACATGGAACTTAGCGAATTCAACCAACATTTGGTCATGAAGCTTAGACAACAAAAGGGAAGAGGTTTCCGCTTCTATCCTTTCGAATTCGATGTAACACGAAAACCGGACTCGCTGTTTTTCACCAGACCCTACTATCCCGATTATAGCAGTGGGTTATTTTGGAAACTGAGAGCATATATCGCTCAGGAGGAAAACTGTGAAGCGCTACCTAACGAACAGATAAGCATGGAGTTTTTCAAATACACCATCACACCGACGTTAACATTACAACCAAGAGACACACCAGCTGTTCAATACACGCGTTTCCACACAACCGGGGACACAGGAGATTTGATATTACAGGCTCAGTTAGAACGAGATATTTACTATCACGGTCAGGACATTAAAGTTAAAATCCACGTTGAGAATAATTCTTCGAGACATGTGGTCGTTGCAGTGGTGGCGTTTGTGGAGCAAACATATCGTCTATTTCACCAGTTCCCACATGACAGTAGCATTCCGTTAGGAGAGCAAATATTGCAATCCGGGGAAGCAGGGGTCCCTATTCAACCTCGGAGCAAAAATTGGACGAAAGAAATTACCATTAAACCAGCCTACGATGCGACAAAATACAATCTGGCGGTAGATGGTCGAATGGACACAGACAACAAGATATTTTTGGCAAGTAGCACTGTGGTGATGATGGGTGAGAGAATGATCATTACTACGACCACAGAGGAAGAACCGGCGAAGAAAAGCCCCAAGGGATCTCCTAAGGGTAAAAAGGGTTCACCCGGAAAGCAAAAGAATTCACCAAAAATGAAAAATTCTCCCCAAAGTAAGGGTTCTCCAAAAGGCAAAAGTTCGCCAAAAAGAAGCAAAAGCCCAGGTAAAACGAAGCAACCAGAACCGGAAGTCAAAATTGCGGAAGAGCCACAAGAACCACCACCGAAAACGCAAACCACAATCATGGAGTTGAACACGTTGACAAACAAACAAGAATGCAGAAGTGCGTTTGTTTCTTACGACGTGGTAGTTCGACTGAACCTTCGAACGCCACAAGGAGATGAATCGGGAAATCCGATGGTTCGACTACCGTTCATTCTGACCAGAGAAACTCGATACATTGACAAATATGCCAACCCACCGCCACCTACATGGGCAATCGCACAGGCTCATTAAAAACAACGCAGACATGAAATGTCAGATTTTATTATTTGTCCATTCGAGAGATAATACATCGGAAGATGTGAGCAACTTTTGCACCAGGAGGTCTGTTCGATGATATTCATCACATTCATTTTCGGGGACCCAAGACATGTCGGGCATAAGTTTGTAGGATCCAACAAAGCGATGAGGGCATTCTGTTCCCCATTCCTAAATGCAGATATCGTGAGTAACAGTTCGCTCATACTTCGGGGGAAAGAAGCCCAATATAACGAGACTGATCTTCTCGTTCGTAGACATGATAAACATGGCCAGGTTTCTTCACGAAATTGCACTGTAAATTGTGGAGGTCGGTATCACGTTTCATTTCACAAAGAATGTTTTCTGCCTGTTTCTGGGACCAAAAATACGAAAAAGAGGGACGTTACCTTTAAATATCTCATTTGATCTACGATTAAGCGCAAACGCGAGCAAGCGTTCGTATTGACATAGGTTTCGCAGTTGCGAATTTGTTCAGCTAATTCGACTAGGTCGGAAGGGCATGATGGCTTTTTGGCCGCAGGATTGACGGGACGGGTACATTGGAAGGTTTCCGAAACCACTTTAGGCTGCAGCGCCATGAAAGCCAGTAAAATAGAGATTATCTGAAAGGTTGATGAGAGATGATAGCTTGACCATTGAAAAAATTCGACAATGCAATTCATCACCGACGAGATGAGATTTTCGTACCACGTTATTTTTTAAACATAGAGAACGAAAATCCTAAATTCAGATTGGCAACGGTTAGGAAAAATGAAGAAAAACCACTGATGTATTAGTGTTGAAGAGCAAACGACTGAATTCGGTTAAATGAAGTACCGCAACAGTAAAATAGATTGGTATTACCGATTTCGGTCCACATAACTAGTGCATAATCTTTAAAATAATTTACTAGATAGGATTCGTGAATAGGTTGTGTTGCTTTTTTCATCCGTATGCGTCAGCCGAAACAGACCAGCGGGGTTCACCGGATTAAGAACAATGCACGATATGATAAATGATAGGAAAACATTAATCAAACGTGTCCTAATCATCGTAAACGATCAAATGAAAAAGTTTGATCTAAACTGTAAAAAATTCGATGCCAATGATGAAGGTGCTGTTAAGCTGGTTCCAACCTGGCGCGAGTGATTCCAATCACATATCTCATCATCATCATGAAGCCAAGTCTGGAGCAGACAAGTGCCAAGCATATGAAGCAGAATAAGCAAGCGCGTTGAAAGGGAAAACATTCCATACAGATGTATACATGAGAGCACAAGGCCTGATACAGGCAAGTGCCACGCAGTCAGAGTGCCCGTGGGTTAAGATATTGTCAGGTTGCTCAGGCCTAGACAGATATAAGAAAGGAAAATTGCAATGGTAGTGAGATTCATGCGTGTTTTTGCACGCAGCTCAGTACCGGTAAAAATCAATTTAGCACGGTATTATAGTAGTAATATTTTATCCATCCTGCCAAGGACGGTCCCAAGCCCGTCTGAGAAGGAGGAGGTTGGGCTTAGGGCTAGCAACCCTATCCCCGTAAAAAAAAAAAAAAAACACCTATGCTACGGAAACGATGACAACAGATCCGTGGTTCTGTCATGTCTGCAGGATGGATCCCAGTTCGCATACGAAGGTAGCCATGCACTGGCATCCGCAAGGTAAACGAAAAAGGGAACGGCCCAAGGAAACTTGGCGCAGAACGTTGGAACGCGAACTACATGCACAAGGATTCACGGTGCAGACGGCCACGGAAGCAGCGACAGACCGGAACCACTGGCGTGAAGTTGTCTTCGCCTCATGTTCCACCCGGCACGGAGAGGACTG
>JACCGJ010006034.1:0-23346 GCA_013407085.1 Atriophallophorus winterbourni
AATTTATTTTTCATTGACATATTAAACAAATGAATGTGGATGTTCCATAATGTCTACCATTCAATTGCTTTTATTAATTTTTTCCTCAGTTTTATTAGTTTATAATATCACATCAGTTTTGCAAGTACAATTCTGTTGTGATACATTCACGACAGTTGCTTAGAAATCGATTTCCGTTTAATTATATATCTACATCTTACTTTCATTAGATTTTTCTTGATTTTACAAGAATTAACTTAATGAATGGCCCCTTTTCTTCTTGCTGTACATTCAAGGAGGCTCGTATATTAACAATAATTGTAGTAGTAACTTAGTAGATTCTTAGCCCACACGGAGTCTCTGACTTTGCGACACTTTGCCTGGATCTGGTTTGTGCTTTCATTCATTTATTCATTCATTCGTCGTAGCATAGTGGTATCTTGTAAGGGATAGGTTGTCGGCTGATTGTGCTCAACTCCAATTTCCGACATACCTATTTGGATATTGGGTATCCATCTTGATAGGATAAAAATGAACTTCAACGGAATAGCACCCATTACAGTGTGTTAAACCAGGGTGCAACACCGGCCCAAGGTGTTCTATCGAACAGATAAATGAAAAAACACTTGCTTTTTTCGCATTTGTCGTTGGGATTTATGATGCTGCGAATGGAGTCTCCCATGAAGTTCTGAGATCGTTTTATCTGAATACCCAATTTTATATTGAACTAATCTAGTTCGTACGCTTGGCAAACTTGCCAACTTATTTATTCGCTTCATTTCTCCTCAGTTCCCATTGAGCTTGATTCTGCTTGCCTGGTCGATTTTACTTTTCACATTTCCGCATTTGGGTGTGTTTACTGGTGCCACTCTCAAAGCAATCTACCTAATTTGGGTAGCACTTATTTTTTTCTGTTTGAGTGGCACATTTACCATAATGCCCTCGGTAATGAAAATTCTATTCGGTCCGGACAATCTGGCAACCAATTACGGATTTCTATTCAATGCATGCGTAAGTAATCTTTCGTTTTTCAATACATTTCAATTCAAGTTCTTCTTAATTGATAATCGGTGTAATTTGTCTCAACTAAACGGTAAAGTTGAATCCACCTATATCACTCCGCAAACCAGTCGAAAGGGTCTTCAAGCACTGGTGTGAAACCCACAACGGAGAAAAGTAGAAAGACTTACGCTGATTTGATGCGAAGCGTAGGACGTCAAAATGAAATTGACTTTAATGAAGATAACTTCACAAAACAGAGTTCAGCGATGTGGTGTTCTCGCTTGTTTATCCTGCGAATGTAATCTACAGATACTTGGCTTAATCCTGTTCACTCCAAGTGGAGTATAATGCTGAAACAACACTATTTCACCTGGTTCTGTTTTGTGCATTTCTTTCCAGTTGGGCTAAAGTCATTTGAATCAGCTTCACTTCGCTCTTGATTGAACTTCTAGGTCTTCATACCTCACATTTACCTTTTGGATCCCCTGTCCGTGCTTGCCCAGTGAGATTATCGATTGATTTTCTGAGCATGTGATGTACTCAACCCGATTTTGTTTTTACTTGATGTCATAAACAATAGGATTTTGATTGATTCTTTTTAAAAGTTTAGTGCTTAAAGTAATGTGTTGCTCACATCCCCCGCACTTCAAGTATAACTTTGTTTAGTGTTCGAAATTTTTCGGACCATTTGATGTTAAAGAAGAGAAAATGGTTTGTCATTTTGGTAAAGTTGGTTGCTTTCAATGTGTCGGGCCTATGAAGAAGGACCCCTTTGTCATCGTCGTCAAAACTTTAAATATTACTTTGCTAATTGAAAGCTTCTCCAAACGTAGTACACACTATTAATTCACTAAGTAAATAATTTGGATCGATGTTGTATAGGGACCATTGTGTTAGAGCTTTGTGTAAATACCTACAGCAAATCAGTCATTTAATCAAATTACAAGTTGTGAGAGGTGCTTTTGTCCGACTAAATTTTGAGCCGTCCACTAGCGACAACCAAGGAAATAAAGCTATCTGCTCAACGTTGTAAAACAGTACGAAAATTGTAGTGATTCGCGACAGTGAAAGGACGGACAGTTGTCGGAAATAATGAGTTCCATGTTGAACTCTTAACTCACTGACTTTGTTCGTTTGGCTATTTGATTCACAAAAGGTTTCTCCGTCCCAAAACTTGTCCGTAGTTGGCGACAGATTCGAGGCAATCGGATGTAGTCCTGGTTGTCAATAGCGAAATTGGATGCAGATCACCTGGAACTTCGTACCTTATAAGATGTTCGAAGTTGGCGAAAAGACTGAGCAACGATCTATAACGACCTTGCCAACAATTCATACGCCTGGGATTTGGAGTCATTCTCGGCATTGATTAAACCACCTAATCCCTGTAAGAGGTCATCCGCGTCACAGTAAAGTATATGAACATTGAAGATGAAGTATTTTTCCACGGTACATGGCAAGAGGTGCATAGAACGCTCATTATGCATCTGTTGCATGTCAGCCAGCGGAGGTGATGTCGTTTGGTGGCTCTGTTGAGGCTTGATACCTTGGTTGTCCAATAAAAGTCAATTATATTTGAAACCTATCGGCCGTTAAATTACACATTAAATATCACATGAATTTCGTTCATTATGATGATTTTTATCAACTGGTCCTTTGTATTGTATCCAGTTTGCGGGAAGTCTTGTCATTGGTGGAATATTGTCCGCTGTCGATATCAAACATGAATTCGTTTTAAAATACACAGCATGTGGCGGTGTTTGCCTGCTGGGTAAGTCAGACGGATCGAAACGATCGTTGATGGTTTGGAACTTCTCAACAACACTATTAGGCATTTTAGATTGGTTGTTGCTTAAAAGTAATGTATAGAATTATTCTAATTATGCTTTTTAAATTATTTTCTATCCGCAATGTATATTATAGGCTTGTAATAGAGCGATTTAATGGGTGCATTACGAATATTAGACATTCAGTTGTGTGATTCCGTGCTGAGCTCCAAAGTGTTTATTAAGATTGTTACAAGATAGAAATAGATTAATAAATAAACAGATAGGTAGATAGATAGATAGATAGATAGATAGATAGATAGATAGATAGATAGATAGATAGATAGATAGATAGATAGATAGATAGATAGATAGATAGATAGATATATAGATAGATAGATAGATAGATAGAAGGTAGGAAGGAAGGATGGATGGGTGGATGGATATTTCGCTGAAATGTAATAGCTGTGAACCTTTGAAGAGTTTTGAAGACTGATTATCCGATTGGAAGAGATCTCTACAAAAGTCTCCCACATGCAAGCCAATTTAGATTGAACTTCGAGTTTCACTTTTTGTAAGAGTTTTACACACTTCTTCCAATTTTGTTCTACGAATTGAATCATTTTGTCATAGCTTACACTGAAATTGAATTGACATTACTTAAAGAGAATATGTTGGGAAGTATGTTTGGATCTTGAAAGCATTATATTGCCAAATATCGGGCAGGGTTCGAGCGTACGGTCAATTGTCTTCCTCGTTCAATATCTCCAGCGGGGTGCGGCAGGGTTGCCTTATCTCGCCATTCCTTTTTAATTTAGCGATCAACGATGTCCTGAGAAAAGATTTAGTTGGTCTGGTGGCCGCAGGTTTGGAACTTCTGCCGGGCGAGAGAGCTATCGATCTAGAGTATGCGGATGACATCGCACTTCTGGGAGATGATCCTCATATAATGCAACAAGCCCTGGACCGCCTGGCACTTGAAGCTTCAAGGTATGGCATGTGCTTTGCGCCTAATAAGTGTAAAACTCTTACCCAGGATTGGAGCAGCTCTCTTCCAAACTTAACTGTGTGCGATGTCAATCTTGAATTGGTCGACAGCTTTGTTTATCTTGGCAGTTGTATCTCCGCTGGAGGTTGTGTCGAGGACGAGATCTCACATCGTGTTCGCAAAGCGGGTGCAGCGTTTGCTAACCTTCGCCACCTGTGGCGCCGACGCGATGTTTCATACTAAAGGCCGAGTGTACAACGCAGTGGTGCGTGCTACACTCCTTTATGGCTGCGAAACCTGGTCTATCCGAGCGGAAGATGTCCGTCGGCTTTCTGTTTTTGCCTGCGTAGAATTGCTCGCATTCGGTGGTAGCATCGTGTTACAAATATAGATGTCTGCAAGCGGGTGTTAGGACCAGGTGGCCACGAACTGAGAGAAATTCTGATGCTCGCTCCCTTGCGATGGTTGTGACATGTTTTAATAATGCCTACTCACCGTTTACCGTACCGCGCCTTATTCGCAGAGCCCGGCAGAAGCTGAGAGAAACGATCGGGAAGCCAGTCCATGACGTGGCCCAATGGAATGAAGAAACTCCCCGTAGCGCTAGGCTCAGTTGGGCGTATTCGTTTGCCTGGGTGGGGTCCAAAAGCTCCACCTAATAGTTGGCTGGAAACCTTACGCAATATGGCTGCAAACCGAAGTCGGTGGCGCCAGTGTATTTTTTTATGTGTGTCATAATTTTTATCCGGTATTATTTTATATATAAAAAACCCACAAAACACAACAAAATCGCATTCAGTGAAACTACAAAAACAAGCTGCTTTTGCTTGCATTTGCTTTTGCATATTCCGCTTGCCTGCTTTCCCTTTTCCACGCGCTTGCTTATCTGCTTTTCCTGCTTTATATTGCTTGGCACGTTGTCTGGCTCCAGACTTGTGCTTCATGATGATGATGATGATGATGATGATGATGATAGAGAATAAGATGTTCGATTTCATGAAGAATTAGCCGTAATCTGATGACAAATTCTATGCCAACTATCGATGAAGCATCGAATCTAAACCGAAATCATACTTTTTTATCAAAAAGCAATTATGTGCTTTAGAATGTGATATTAAATTTGTCGTTATTTATAAGGATGTTCAAACAATCGTAGAAAATTTCGTAACACATTTATTTATCGAAATAGGGTTTTGAAATTTAAAGCGTAACGGCAATTTAAGGATTATTTAAAATGTGTGAATTGACTGCCAATATTTATGAGAAAATCAAGACTACAATTGAACCTTGATCTGGTTTCCAAACCGCAATTCGAGGGAATGATATCCGCTCTGTTCGGAGTAGAGTGTGAATAAAGGAACACACTTCAACCATATAAAGCATTATCTATCTATGCTAGAATATTATCGCGTGTATGATAGTTTCTCGGAGCTTCCTTCATACTTCACTAATTTGCGCCTGGGGTTAGAACCTGTCATTACATAAATTTCCAGATCACCTGGTACTTTTCTAATCATGTGACGCTAAAGAAATAGGTCGCATTTGCCTGGAGAATTAGCTATTGTGTGTGTTGTGCCCAGAAAACGTAGCTTCCAACTGCCACGTTTTGTCTGGAACGCCGGAGGTTAAGGTCAAGGCCGTCCGACCACGTCTGAGATTCCCAACCCTGTTGTTCAAATGGTGTTCGCCGAGCTTGTGTAGTTGTTGTAGGACGTTTCGTCAACAAGCTAGATGACATAATCAGCAGAACTTCTTTCGAAGTGATTTGAAATTGGTATTCATTGATTTTTATAAGGTCCGTCTGTCCGTCCACCATCACTCCCGTTGGTTGGTGGAATTCATGTGTTGCATTCTTGTCCATCGAGTTTTCATTGGTCCGTAGGTTGTAGCCAATTGAAGGTGCTGGTTGATTGATGTCGTTGTTGAGTGCCACGCCTCGATGAATTCTCGTGCTCATCAGTTGTTTTCTTTGGCTAAAATCTTCGCGTTGTCCCAATTGAATTGGTGTCCGAATTGATCAACATGTATTGAATTCAATGACCTTGGGTCGTGCATTCGTACAGCTAACCGGTGTTCGTGTAGTCTTGTGCTTAGCTTGCGGTCGGTTTGTCCGATGTAGTTCTTCTCGCAATCTCTGCACGTAATTTTGTAGACAATATTCGATTGTTCTTCTTTTGCAACTTTGCCTTTTACATTGTTGAATTGATTGCGTAATGTTGAAACGGGTTTGTGCGCGACATCTGTTTCAAATGGCCGAAGGACCCGGGCTGCGATTTCTGATATATTCTGCACATACGGAAGAGCGCGTCTAACTCAGTTTTCTTCATCGTGTCTTTGTTGGGTACGGTTGAACTTGTTGCGTAGTACGAAATTTATTGGGTATCCATTCTTCTGGAACACTTTGAACAGGTATTCATCTTCTTGTCTTCTCAGTTCGGCGTGCTGTAATGTGTTGCTGCTTTTTTGAATAGGGTTCTAGCGCAGCTGCGTTTATGGCCGGTAGGAAGTTTGCTGTGAAAGTTCAAGATTTGATCCGTGTGCGTATTCTTCCTGTAAACACTGGTCTCCAAATTTCCTTCGCTTGTTCGTTTCACTTGAACGTCCCGGAATGCCAGACAGCTGTCAACTTCAGTTTCTCGGGCAAATTGGATCCCCCTGAATACGCAGTTTAGTAGTCGATGCGATTCATCCAGTTCCGTTCTTTTTATGATCACAAATGTGTCGTCCACATAGCGGATCGATAACTTTGGCCGTATTATTGGTAGAGCGATCCGTTCCAAACGTTACATGATTGTTTCGGCAATTAGGCTGGATATTGGTGATCCTATTGGTGTTCCTCGAATCTGCTCGTAGATTTTACCATTGAACTTGAAGTGTGTCGAAGGCACAGCTCGATCAACTCCATCAAACTATCTCGTGGTAAACGATTTCCGCTTTGTTAAGTTCCTTTTTCGTGGAGCAACACTGATACGATTTGCTTTGCGAGTGTTTGATCGATTGATGTGAATAACGCCGTTACGTCGAAGGAAACCATTATTTCATCTTCATCGATCTTCACATTCTTCAATTTCGGGAGAAATTGTTCTGCAGAGTTGATGGCGTGTTCCGAATCTGTCACCAGGTATAACAGTCTTCTTCGCAATTCTTTCGATAACTTGTAATTCGGCTCTCCTGGTAAGGAAACGATCGGGCGTAATGGAATATCCTCTTTGTGTATTTTGGGTAATCCGTAGAATCTCGGTATAGTTGAATCTTCTGGCTTCCCAACCCTAAAATTGCAAGAGCTGTGCTTCAGATAGTCCTTCGGATTAGGTGTTCGTTAACCTATCTATTGAACTCCGAATGAAGACGTTGTGAGTAGTACCCAATAAATGCTGACAGAACGTTTTGGCGTTGTGCTTGGTTAAATTATGATTAGGAAATGATGGATTTCTGTAATAATATTGCACCGTATTGGATACAATGTTTCCCGAACTGGAATACTTTACTGCAAAGAAAAACGTGCTAAAACTAAGTTAACCATAAGCTCTTTAGCGTATATTTACAAAAGAAATATGCCAAACGAATTGATAAGCAACTGGTTATGTATCAATCTGTTAGCTTAGCAAAAATGAATGCGTAACATAGTACGAAACCGTTACTAGGTGATGGCAAATTTCACATTATAATAACCTAATCAATCTATTATCGGACCGATTTCCACGCAAAGCAGTATATCTGTGGCCACATAAAGCAATCTTATTAACCCTTGTATTCTATCCTAGTTTTGACCGTCCGCATATTCTGCCTGTTGTCTTAAATGATCCGAGAGGACAAGGTCTGCGCTTGTATGATTCAAGATACGTGGATCCTGATCGTACCGTCCCTATCTGATGAGTGCAAACTTCACGAAACAGGTCATGCGGTGTGTGTGATGGAAATGCATGCAAATGGTGATTTTCGCTCACGGAGGACATTAAATCCAAAGTGATTGGTCAAGCCTCACACTAGAGGAAGAATCGGCTCAACATATTTCAATATTTTTGTCTCAAATAAGTTGCTTTTTTCGGATTATTTCTCGAGATCGCGCTGTTCCAGGAGGGGCAAAACAAACGTTATCAGATGTATGATAAAGAAACCTGAACGAAGAGCAGGGAAATGAATACGTCGGGTCATTCCAGTTTAACAAGTGGCAGATGGCAAACATCTGGCGTTTTATCAACACATTCGGGTTATCGATTAAACAATCATCAGAGTACCACCTGCGTTTCACAGCCACTTGAACATTGCGTCCCTAATCATCCCTGAAGTCAACATGTAGAACGCTAATCGCGTTTACCCACGAATCCCACAACACAAGAGAAACCCGATTGGTCAAACGCGTTTATTACTTACAAGACAAATAACAAAACAGAAGCATCTCTTTCATCGAAGTAAACCAAGTCACCACAACACTGCAATGATGCATGCCTGTCCCGGTTGTCACTTCGATCTGATTTGTCAATCCATTTCGTGCTAACTCACACCACGCCGGACTCTTTTGGCCGACACTAACAAATTGCATATCGTTCGATAGTGCCTGACATTGTCCATTGTCGCGCCAACCGCTATTATGCGATCCCCGAAATTATTACGGGTTCGCGACTTTCGTCATCGGATTTTTCGGTGCTTCTTGCTCGTGTGTTGTGCTGGAGGGTAGTGCTTTGCATATTATCTAAAACCTCGTGATTAGCGCTCATCGATATTGCAGTTTGAACCTTCACAATATGGGAGAAGAATTCACTTACCGTGCCAGGTTAAGTTCGTTTGTTCGGTCACGATTCAATATGAATATTTCTGTGGTTATTCCCCTCAAGGCTTAAACACGAGTTGTTCTCAACCCACCTCATACAGCGGTTTTGTTTTTAAGGAGAAAAAGGCTGCCACTTTGGAATAAAACAAATGGACATACTTGAAAAAGATATCCCTAGCTGCACGCTTTTCCATTACATACACACACGTGCTATTTACACTCATCATTCAGTGATGGTATGATACATTTACGCTTACTTTGAACCGGTGGCGACGCTTTATAATACGCATGAACTTTTGAGTAAATGTCTGTAAGATTGGTACAGCCAACCTGTTCGGTCACATGAGCACACAATGCACATGTGGATGTACCGGAATTCAAAATCACAACTCTACATCAACATGGATCCCAATCGTTCAAGGTTTCATCCCAAGACAAAGCAGTTATGATGACTTTGACTTGCGCGAATGTCGTCAAACAGCGGATAAAGGGGTAAATCAACAGTCTGCTGCTCGGTATGACAGCGATTATGCGTTGTTGTGTACTCGGTAAGTTCATGTGTGTGGATGGATCGACAATGGTCGACCGCACTCGTAAATAACAAATTCATCCTACGGGCTTATGTCGAATATTTGTCAATGAATGTCAATCAATCGTGACCTTGCCTGTCCATCAGCACTCTTAGCACCTGTCTGTTAAAGGTCACTACGAGAACGGTTAAAAAGTCGATACTTAATTTAGCTTCCTGGCACCTTTGGCTTGTGACAGGAGCAAAACAACTGCCATAAACGATTGTATCAAATATGGCCCTGCCTAATGACAATAACTCAGTCCGTTTTCAAATCCGCGTCGTAGTTGCTTATCCATTTATTGTCAATAATCGTTTTACAAATGTGTATGGTGGAAGAACAATAAGTTATGATAATTTCAGTTACATACCATAACTTTTTTCAACACTCACCTGGTTGTACCTGCTTTTTTCTGAACGCCAGCTTTCTGTGTGTTGGTCTGGATAAAAGATCGGAACATTTCGCCCAAATGTAATCTATGCCATTGGTGTTCAACAAGATGCAGACATCTACGCGGTTGAAGTACTACTTTCCAACCGAGTGACATTTCCGGACTGTTGTTAAACAAATAATTCATATGCCTGCTTGAATAAACAGTTTTATTAAACGCTATAAAACGTTTCTTTATCTAATGGGATATTGGTTTATGCCTTAATTTAAACCCTGCTTCTGATGCAGATAACTCCGGACCATATCTCTCCCGGATAAAGCCAAACAGCTTTATTGTAGTAGAATTATTTTAGACTATTAAAGGGCAATCATTTGATATAATTCATAAACCGTACAGGTTTCTAAATTTTTAGACCAAATGAGGTTCTTTCAATCGGCAAAAGTTAAATAACATTGCTCACTTATTGTGATCTGTGGAAATCGATAGATTTTAGTGAAAGGATTCATCGGAATATGCACTGAAAACAAAATGGAAAAGCACATGTTTTGCACGTTTATCCCAGCAAAGCGGCATCAATGAGGCTCAGATTGAACACCGCATTGCAAACACTGTTGAATTCGTTTAAAATATGTTATGATTACGTGAGTGACCACTTTTTTGTTGTTCAGTGCGCGAGTGGTGATTAGTTAATATCCAAGATTTTATATATAGAAAGCTTGCGTTTCCAATGGAATAAACTGTAGATTATAGTATACAAGTAGTATGGCAGATGCTGTCCGATCCGAAATAAAACTATACAGAAAGAGTAATGTGTTGCTCACATCCCCATCCCTTACACACCACTAACCGGTTTCTGGCTGTTTGCCGTCGTCAGGTGGAGACAGTAAGATCAGGTTCAGTGAGCCTTGAAACAGTGGATTAAAGGTAAACAAGATTATACTTGTATGCCAACTGTTATATGTGAGCAACACATTACTTTGGTCATCCACAAGCGCCTTGAGTGCTTTGACCAAGAATCACTTTGTGATTCTGTGTCTGAACATCGTGGTTCGTTGTACGAACCCTATATAACAGTTGGCATACAAGTATAATCTTGTATACAGAAAGAGATTACCTGATAACTGTAGATTGTGCAATCCCAATATCTCAACTTGTTTAAAAAACGACAAAAGTCCAACGTCGACAGCGTCGGACCAATAAATACTGTTACTGACTCGTTGTTACATGCTAAAAGCTCAATAAAGTTTCTCTATACGAATGCCCAAAGTTTGTTTAATAAATTGGCTGAACTAACCGAGCTGTGCAAACGATACTCACCAGACCTCGTAGCTGTGACTGAAACCTGGTTTTAATCTTGTATGAATGAAATGGAACTGTCGATCCCAAATATGATACTATTACGGAATGATCGTCCACGAAAAATGGTGGTGTGGCTCTATACTGCACAAACGTCTTCAGTGAATGAAGATTCACGATCCGAACCTCGAATCAGAAGATACCATCTGGTGTGGCCTTACACAGAAGTCACAGGACGACTGCATCATTGGCATAATATATCGCCCTCCGTCTTCGGCGGATGCTCAAAACGACAGGTTATTAGAGGCTCTACAATATGCCAGAGAGATGAGAAGCTCCCAATTACTGGTCATGGGGGACTTCAACCTTACTCATCTTTTTAACACATTAAATCATCCTCTACACACACCTGATCATAAATTCCGTGAGCTGATCGACATGATTCCACTGCATAATCATGTGTCCGACTTTACACAAAGAAGAGGATCAGAGTTACCGTCCGTTTTGGATTTAATCCTTATTTCCGAGACAACAGCAGTTGAGGCGGTTGACTACATTGCCCCCCTCAGTTGGAGTGATCATATTTGTGTTAAGCTTTTAATATGTATGCGGCGCTAGACGAGTATGTGAGTCCGCAAAACTATTCAGAATGATCTACTACTTTAGTTTACGTGACGCGCTTGGGTTAGTAAATTGGCGGGTGCTTGATTATAACCACACGGAAACACATTGCACCGCACACAGAAAGAATTCAGTCAAACATATATCAAAATTCGCGATTCGTTTATGAACGACGGATAAGCGACTTTCGCTTTCATCTTCGTAGTCGCGCGAAAAAATGGATTGGGCAAAGAACTCTGCTTGTGTTCAACACAGAAATACCAGGACCGATGCTTACTGGCAACACTTTTGCAGAATTCACAACAAAGTAAACACTTGCTTCAAGGATTCAAGGATTTATGGTTAAAAAAGTTAATAATTTACAACACCACAGGATTACGGTATAAATAAAATAGGAAAAATACAATAGTATAAAAGCAATAGTGAATATCAAATGTAAGGCTCACGAATGTTATTCTTTTGCATATGTAAGTCCAATTTCGCTTTAAACGCCGCCAGGCAAGGAGAGTCCACCACATGCCGACAATCAATACGGGAACTTAGGACGTAAAGGGTTAAGGTATGTCCGCGTGTCACTTTCCCATCACACACACCGAGCAAGAATTTTAGTGGATGTCCTTCAGTAGACACAATTCTATATGTCAGAATAATATCGCGTCGTATCTTCCTTTAGGTAAAGTCGCATAGACCCAGACGTCGCAATCTTTCGGTGTACGGCACATTGCGAAGACCCATCACTAACTTTGTTGCTCTAAGATAGATTTTATCGAAGAGAGCAATGTCTTTTCGCAGCCAAGGAGCCCAGATTTCTACCGCATACTCCATCGTAGGGCGAAGGTAGACATTCATTATCCTTGGTAAGGTTACCAGAGAGAATCTTCCAAATATTCTTCGAAAGATACCCGAAAATCTGTTTGCCCGTCGATATATGTTCTGGCAGTGCGCTGTACTCTTAAGGTTCCCGCTAATCCAAACTCCAAGATCTTTTTCTAACGAGCTCCATGCTAGGTTTTCAGTTCCCAATCGATATGTCCAAGGAACATTCTTGCCAAGATGAAGCATCTTACATTTCTGTATGTTGAATGACATGTCATTCATGACCGCCCAATTCGACACACTGTCCAAATCCATTTGCAGTTTCTCACAATCCTCTGCAGAAATTATTGGCGTCCAAATTTTTATATCATCCGCGAACAGGACCATTTTGGACGATATGAAGGGGGTAAATCATTTATGTACAGCAGAAAGAGGAGCGGGCCTAGCACAGATCATTGTGAGACTTCACTGGTGGTTTTGAACGTTTGGGATAGCGCTCCGTTAACTTTAACTTGGGCGTCACGATCTGACAGATAGACGCACAATCATGATAGGAGTGGATCACATATTCCTAAACGCATCAGTTTTTGAAGAAGCAAATGATGATTGACTCTGTCAAAATCTTTCGAAATGTCTAGGTAACAGACGTGGATGCAAGTACTTCTGTCCAACTCCTTTGTCCAGACGTCTAACGCTATGAGAAGGTTCGCTAGACAAGAGCGATGAGATCGAAATCCGTGCTGCGCTGGCGAAAACAAATTCTGCGATTCAAAGTGTGCAACCATTCTTTTCGAGACTATACGTTCCATGAGCTTAGCAATAACAGGTAAAAGTGTGACGGGACGATAATTTCCAGCGTCAGATCGGCAACCGCCTTTGAAGATGGGTGTTATCACGCCGGACTTCCAATCTTTCGGTACAACTCCCTTAAGCAACGAATAGTTAAACAGGCTGGAGAGCGGTTCAGAAAGCTGACGGTGACAGAACCTGAGCACATCCGGTGTGATGCCATACGCTCCTGGGGATTTTCTTACATTTAGTTTGAGTAAATGACTCGCAACAATCATTGGATTTATCGTAATATCGCACAATGTTTCGATTCCTGTTTCCATTGAATACTCAAAACGTTCCACTGAAACCTTTGGCACTAAGACTTTAGATTAATAAATTGCTAGAGCATTTTCGGTTTCCAACGCTGTTTCAGTGAGTTTTTCACCATTCTGGATGGGAAAAATACCTGGTTTGACTTTCGCTTTCGCGTTCATGATTTTTTATTAGTAACTTAGGGTTGCGTTCCATTTTTGACAGGAGCATCAATTGGTGCGCTTCTTTATCCTCTCGAATAAGTGCAGTCACTTTGTTGCGTAACACACGGAAATGCTGCCAAGAAGTAGAAGTATTGTTGGTTTTGTGCTGCACCCACGCTGCTCGCTTCAGTGCTATCCACTTTTTTGTTCTGCTGCGGACAACAAAACGAAGTTCATGGACGCATCTTTTCTGAACGATCTGCGAGTTCTCGTCTATCTTCAGTTTCTGAAAACCTACAAGTTCGTTCCATTGCGAGTCAGGGCTTATGTTGTCCGTCTGAAAATACGGGATCTGCACTAGCGATTTACTCAGGGTCAATTTATCTACCCGTCGAACCACCCCATTCGGAGCAAGCGATTGCTGAGTACTGCAAACATAGTCGAACACAAGCACTGAATGGTCTCTAAGACCCAGCGGAGCCTGGAATTCGATCGCTTCGATAGATTGTTCTTCCGATGTTAATACCAAATCCAAGACAGAGGGGCGGTCAGAACCTCTCCTCCGGGTGCATTCATGAACATGGTTGTATAACGGGATCGAATCTAGTACCTCTCTAAATTGGTATTCTAGCGTTTGTGGGGAGTGATCGCCCCTGAGATAAAGGATGGATCGATTAAAATCACCCATAATAAGTGTCGTAGCTTGCTGTGTGCGAGTCAAGCGCTGAAGCACTTGGATCAACCTTTCGTTGTACGATTCCGTGGATGAAGGGGCCCAGTAGACCACACCAATAATGCAGACTTCACCAGACATCAGCGTTAAAGAACACCAAATTGTATCCTCGAGCGTGAATTCTGTCTTGTTTATTGGATGGCACTGGAGTCGATTATGGTAATAAAGAGCAACACCACCACCACCACTTCTCTCTCGATCGTTCCTTATCAAATTCATATTTGGAATTGATATCTCCGTTTCAATCAATTGGGAAGAATACCATGTTTCTGTAATGGCGATAATGTCAGGTGAGTAGCGCGAACATATCTCGGTTAGCTCAGCTAATTTGTTTGGAAGGCTTTGTGCATTTGTATATAAACATCTTATAAAGTTTGTGGTGTTCAAATCATGAAAAGTTATCAAAGGGCCGACTCGGTTAGAGTCGGAATGCTCAAGTTTTTTGGAGCCATCGCATGACATTCAGGTTGAACCTCATCACTAGGCGTTTGAGGGTCGGTACTATCCGTTTGCTTGCTTCCGGCTATTACCTTGGGCAAGCTCAACTTGACTTTTTGGGGTAGGTTTTTTCTATTAGCTTTCCATTCACGTTTGATAGTATTCGTCATTTCGGTTGTGAATAAGGTTAGCTTTAAAGTGCTAGGACCTTGCCCTTTATAGTTGGCAGACCGCGGTATCCTAAAAGCATCCACAAGTATGTTATTTTTAATACCAATTGTTTCGGCTAGATATTTCCACTGTTTGTGGTCGTGCTCAGACTTTTCTTGAGAAGGTACGTCAGCAGCATCTTCCGGAACACCAAGAATTACAATACTTCTTGGATTACGTTCTTCACGAGATTTCTGCGACGACTTTCGCTCCCACCATGGTAGGTCTGCATGGATACGACATGTAGTCTCTGGAACACCTCTAAGAATGTAAGCATTTAAGAGTACGTTTTCCACGTCCTCCGTAGATTGCAGCGTTATTCTTAAAAGACGATGATCATTCGTGTGAGGAGAATTCAGGTGGCGGTTTAATCGATCTATTGATGAGGGAGTAACTGCGGCCAATCTCATCTGACTGCAGAGCTTAAACCACTCAGTCAAGTCATGTTTTTGCTTAGCTTCAAGCAGCGTTTCCCGCGACTCGGTCACGTTTCTACATATAACGCTAAAGTTTACACCCGTGGACTTTATTTTATAACTTGAGTCAGTCATTTTAGTAGTGTATTTTCTGAGTCCTCTCTCGGTTCCGTTAAGTCGAGGAGTCACTGATCCCAACGAACGCTTCCCCGTTTTAGTCGCCATCTGCGCAGTTATCTGGGCAAATGTTGGCCTGCTCGAGTATGATGTATTATCTACCGGCTCTTCGGCAGTAACCTCTAAGTCGGGTAACGACGGTGCCTTTATGACGTTTATTATCAGTTCATTCAGTTTTTGTATACTGGATTCCATTCCATTTAGACGCGTCTCAATATCATATTCTGAGGTTTTTGCCGCCGAGGCTGACGGTGTTGATTTGGCCTTGCAAAGCAGACAAACATAACAGACACCAGGACACCAGGACAATCATCTCCATCAGTAATCGATACTAAATCCGAGGTCAGCGATTTGTCACATTTTGCATGCACTTTCAACAAACAGGCGTAACACGTGACAGACCTCGCCTTAGGACTTACTGACATTCGGCAAACCGTGCACATGCATCCCGGGGCGCTTTGTATCCTTTTCGGGGTCATCCGGTCAGGGTTGTGTGCAGTACAAGGAAGGCAAGCAAAATTACCATCGCTTTCTATGTTCGAAAATGGAAGGAAATCCTAAATTGCTATATCGGATTGTCAATGCTCGATCTAACGTGAAACCAAGGGTGTTTCCTGTTCTTACTGACGATGGATTAACGGTCTCAGCAAAGGAAACAGCTGATGCTCTCGCTCAATTTTATGCTAAAGTATTTAGTCCGTTAGCGATTAGATCGACTGAAGAATTACAGCCATCAACTGTGACGCAACAGCTGACTGAGATCGAGATCAAATCAGCGAGTATACAACGACATTTGTGTCGAATGAACCCTAGGAAATCGCCTGGAACGGACGGAATTACTCCAACTATACTGAAATCCTGTGACCAGCAGCTGTGTGAACCTTTATGTGAATTGTTTAAACATTCTCTAACCGAAGGAGTGGTGCCAACAGAGTGGAAGACATGGGTAATTTCACCTATCTACAAAGGCGGCAGACGTTAAGATCCTGCAAACTACCGCCCTGTCACCCTACTTCCGGTGATATTCAAAGTTCTAGAGCAAATAGTGACGGAAAACATAGTTCATCACTTGGAATCACAAAATATGCTATCTGTAGCGCAGCATGTATTTCGTAAACGACGTTCATGCTTGACAAACGTGTTGACGGTTTTAAACGACTGGACCCCAGTGGTTGACGAAGGAGCTAGCATCCACGCTTGCTATCTGGATATGTCTAAAGCTTTTGACCGAGTTGATGACTCTCGACTAATGCAAAAGCTGCATCCAATGGGTATCAGCGGACAGCTACTCGTATGGCTTGAAAGTTACCTCAGTAGGCGCAAGGCGATCGTTCGAATCAACGGGGTACAATCACAGGTTATTGAAGCCTCTAGTGGGGTACCGCAAGGTTCAGTCCTCGGGCCAGTACTTTTCTTGGTTTACATCAACGACCAACCAGAGACGCTCTCGTGCAAGTTGATTCTCTTTGCTGATGATATTAAACTTCGGACGCGGATAAAATCAACTGTGGACTGTGTACAGCTGCAACGTGATCTAGATGCTTTCCATGAATGATCGGTACGGAATAAGTTGCCATTCAATTTCCAAAAATGCAAGGTGTTGCAAATTGGTAAGCCATTCCAGTACCGATATCACTTTGGGGAGACGATTTTGAGCTGGACCGAGTCGGAAAGAGATCTTGGAGTCTGGGTATGCGGCAGCCTGAAGAACAGCCTGCATTGTGAGGTCATCTACAAGCGTGCTTCCAAGCTTCTAGTTATGCTGTTTCGGATTTTCAGAACCTTCTAGCCTGGAACGTTGCCCACCATCATGAAAGCCTACTTAATTCCAACAATGGAGCATGCATCACAAGCTTGGACTCCGTGGTTAATAAAGGATATATTATTGCTTTATAAAATATACCATCTTGCAACCAATCTCGTAAGTGATTTCCGGAAACTAACGTACGAGGAACGATTGCAGAAACTGAGACTCCCTACTCCCTTTTAAAAAAGCCTTCGAAATATTGAATACCCCTCATCATCCTTCTAAATATTTATTCGAATACCGTGAGTCACGACATACAGCCACTCAGCGACACTACAAATTGCACACTCACGTATCAGCTGTCGCCGATATTTTTATTGTGTACTTGTCTGTTTCCTTTGGAATGCCCTCCCCGAAACTCTTGTCATCGCTTCCAGCGTCAAAACGTTCATTCGAAATTTGAATACTTATTTGTTGCGCTCCGATGTTGACTGAAGGTACCGACGGGAGCTACTGAGCAATCGACTGCTTGTTTTATTTCTATGGGCTAATATTTGAGGTGGTAACTAGAGTTACCGTCAGTAGACAAAGGGTTAACGACACCTGCGTATTGACTCATGGTAAGTATTCAACTGGACTATACTTGACATTACATGTTTATTTTATACCTTTTTCCTGAACGAATATTTACTATGATATGGTAATTGTGAAGCTATGTACTTTTTGTGAACATAAATTTTGGAATCTTGAAAATTGATTGGATGTCGTTTACCAAGAAGCTTGGACATCATTGTCGAAAAGTGAACAATAAAGTCTGCCGTTTCTCGAGTCTTCTATAAATGATATTCGGGATTTTCACGCCCGAAACTTTACCCCAGTTAATTAATACGTATGTACAACCTCTTATTGAATATTCCATTCAAGCCTGGGCAATATGGCTGAGGAAGGATATCGAACTACTTGACGGGATTTATCTTCGTACAACAAAATTGGTGTCCCGTTACAGAAATTTGACTTTCAATGATCGAATGTTAAAACTAAATCTACACGATTTTACCCAACGACGGATAGAGAGTAACCTCCTGTTGGCATTCAAAATCTTGCATACTGAGAACCATCCCATTAAACACTTGCTAAATCCCAATGGCTTTGCTCGAACACATAAACATTAAAAGGCTTTAAGCATTCCGCATTCTCGATTGGATATTCATCGTAATTTTTTCTCTGTAGGACTTTGTTTCACTTGGAACATTTCGCCTGAAGAAATCACGCGCTCTGAATCTGTTGCGGTTTTCGCTTCTACATTCAATAAGTATATGACGAACCATGCGTTATGTGACTGTCCCTATTGATTTTTGAGAGATTTTGTAATTTTACACCTGTAATGTGTAATTTTACCTGTTATCCCATGGTTATTGTTAAGCTTACTGCTTTTTATACCATAATACTGTCTAAGATCTGAGTTCTGAGTACCCGACCCGCTACACGATCATTATACGCGGACGACATAAAGAAATGAAGTTGCATCCTTAGCAAAGAAGACTGTTTGCCATTACGAAAATATCTTGACATGATTCTCATTTAGTTGTCGGAGAACAAACTGCATTTTAATTTCAACAAATGAAGGCTTATGAATATGGGGCATCAAGTATATTTCACGTAAATGATAGGTTCATACGTCCTTGAAAGGGGCAGCGAAGGAAGTCAGTTATGCCACTCTAGGCAATCAGTTTTTCATATATCTAACGTGACGATGAACATTTTGGTTACTTGTGTGATTCCCTGCTTAGGTCTAAGGTGATGTTTAATATTCTTTTAAAGTATAGATAGATAGATAAATAGACATATCGAGAGATGGTTAAATGCGCAGATAAACGCACGGATAACTAAGTTTCGTACACATGACATTGGCCGATTAATTTTTGCGAGTAACCATATTTTACCTTTAATAAATCCGTTAAGAACGAAAAATGTTTAGATCAAATTTTCGATGCAAGATTTTCAATGTTTCCAGACATTCCAAGACAACACCTTGGTGTGCCATAAGACAGACTGGTTTTGTTTGTGGTCTGATAAACAAGGCCAAGATATTTGAACGCAAAGCTGCCTGCATTTTGAAATAGTTCCGATAATTTAATGATAAATAGATCAGGTAGTGTATGTTGCTTATCGATGTTTACACAGAAAAACATTGCCCGCAGCTCGCTATTTCTCCTCAAACTGTAGCGATCACGATCAAGTAACAAGTGAAACAATAGGCAGGTTAACAAAAATACAGCACAAGTCTTGAAAATAACAAGCAGAATACTTCGCTTCAAGCGTCACTTGTACACCAGAAAATATATAACTGTGTTTAGTAGTACCGCACTTGCGGTACAAAGACGTTTGCAAAAGAGATATGAAAGCTCTTGGCATTGACCCGGCCAATTGGGAAGAACTTGCTCTTGACCGCTCACATTGGAGGCACTGTGTAAAGCGTCGTCTGCAAGCTGGGGAGGAGCAGATACAGCTCTTGGCTGCTAAGCGCAGATCACGCCGCCGGCGTGCAACTGATGCTATACAGCCGATTTCTGGCTATCGTTGCCAGCGCTGCAGAAGAGATTGTTCCTCCCGAATAGGGCTGTTTAGTCATTCCAAACGCTGTAGAACATGAACATTCATGGTCGGCAACGACCGAAGGAGGCCAACAACAACAGTAGTACATTGGCTGCCAATGAAGTGACAAAAACAAATTCACCATGGCCATTTATTCAAGTCTTTGACAAGGTGACATGCACGTGACAAATGCTTGCCGATTGTTTTGGAAAGGCGATCCACTGTTAAATGAAAACCCTTCATCTTAATAGCAATCCTGTAATTGGCTAGAATACGTCAATGAGGAAAATGTGATGCGGCTAATACGGGGTAACCACCAGCCGAATAATCAAAAATCCGAATTTACATTAAGTGCGTCCTTTTTTAAAAAAATACACTATAATGATTGGCATATATAATCAAGGAAATATACTATCTTTCGACAAGATTTCTTTGCAGAAATGTCTTAAACTTATTCCACAGTGAATTAACCTGCACTAAATATTAATAGAACTCCGCCAAGGACGGTCCCAAGCCCGTCTGAGAAAGGAGGAGGGTTGGGCTTAGGGCTAGCAACCCTATCCCGTAAAACCTACATTGCTACGGAAACGATGACAACAGATCCGTGGTTCGCTCATGTCTGCAGGATGGATCCCAGTTCGCATACGAAGGTAGCCATGCACTGGCATCCACAAGGTAAACGAAAAAGGGGACGGCCGCAGGAAACTTGGCGCATAACTTTGGAACGCGAACTACATGCACAAAAATTCACGGTGCAGACGGCAACGGAAGCAGCGACAGACCGGAACCACTGGCGTGAAGTTGTCTTCGCCTCATGTGCCACCCGGCACGGAGAGGACTGAATGAATGAAAAATATTAATAGACGACTGAAGTATAATTTCTTTTGGTGTAAGACAGACCATTCTGTGGCGGTTCGTAGGGCCAATTGAGTAATTTCCGGCCACAATGAATGGGCGTCAATGATCAAGAGATACTTTGCGCCATCAATCGGTCTTGTGAAATCTAGATGGTCAGCCAAGCAACTGGTGGTTGTGGTAGAGAGGGCTTGGCCGCTTGTTGACAACCAGGACAAGTACTTCATTTCCTCATGTTCAGAGTTCAATTTATCACCGGTCAAATATTTTTTCAGCTGCGACCGCAGCAATGATTATAAATAAACCTTTCTCCGCGTCCTAATGAGGGTGCGTTACAAAACGCTTTCGGCAAAATGTATGCCAAAATCATCAATTGGAAAATTGTGCACACGCTTATCGTAGAGCAATCTTAATGTCTTATTCTTGAGTTGCATTATTAATGAGCGGTTTTAATACTTTTGTAACTGAATTGTTCACATATGTTTCTCTTTTCCCTTAAACAAGTCTACTGTATTCAGCCATACCTTTGCATTAACAATTTAAAAACAGTGACTAGCTAAAAATCACCGGTACCAGCGGAAAACTGTAAGTTTTGTCTAACGAAGTAATGACCGAAGTGCTGCTCAGGTATGCAATTTAGTGAAACATTTGAAGCTCCTGCTACTAATAAGTAGTCACAGAAATAGATTATTATGCCTGAAATGATAAGCTCGAAATCATGCAAAATGAAAGAAGACAACTGAATGACTGCAGATGAATTAAGATGCTTCCATGATGCCAATGCCTAAATAGAAATTTAAAAAATGAACAATGATAAAAAATAATGCAGCGTCTATTCAATCACAGTTCATTATTGATGGCGGTGATATCCGTATTGGCAAAAAATGCGCATTTGCGGATATGAGAAGCTTTGGTCTGAAGTTGAGCACGGTGCCGCACAATCAAAGACTGCACGTGGGTTTAGATACCGTCAATATTTTTAGGTCTGGACAGATATAAATGGAATGGATAATGGCAGTCTGACCACAGTAACGTATTAACGGTGGTGATTATATATGTAAAGACGGCAGTGTCTACTAAGATACAATCCATTTCAATTATTTATTGAAAGCTCGCGTAAGAATGTCGGATAGAATAGCTAAATAATCACAGTCATCACGGTGAGAGATCTGTAATACACTACAATGAACGGCACAATTACTCTGTGAATCGTTGAACAGCGGTTTCCAAACTGAATGAACCTAATCTAACGGTCTCCACCTGATGACGGCAAACAGCCAGAAGCCGGTTGTGGTGTGATATAATCAATTCAGAAGCATATTCAAGCCTCGCTCGATGAACCCATCCATCAAACTCACGAATGTAAACACAAATGCAGTCAAGATAGAGTGAATATATTCATATTATCAATCCCTCTTCATAAAATGTGCAAAAGTTACCAAATAACCAGGTTTTAAAAGCAAGAACTAAATTAAAATTGCACATGGAAAATATAAATAACGCGATCAGGGGGGAGAAAGAAGCAAAAAACACGTCCACACGAACACATACAAGTCATTAAGAGTTAGAGTAAATCCAATCTGGTATCAAATGGAGCAAGTAAAAGTGAAAGCCAAAAACCAAAAGAGATTCTGGGCGCGAACGACCGTCACGAAGTCAGCTGTGAAAGAGTCGAAAATCAAAAGAAGCAGCGTGTTTCGCGTTCGCTATCACATTTCAGCACGCGTGTCAGATTCCATGTTGAAGTGTTTCAGTTCCGTTAGATTGTGAGCGAATTGGGACCATTGCTCGGCGCTCGGTTGCGACAACGTCTCGTGGACGGAACACACGGTCACGCGGCCGTGGTTGTCACCTGTGGCCAAATGTGTTCCTGTCGTGTCCCAACTGCATTTGTTCAAAGCAACACCGCCAGAGCTGGACTTATCGAGACCACGAATTATTTGACGGGAACAAGGAACCTGGAACGGGTCATGAAAGCAAAGTGACTAATAACAAGACAATGAATCACGTCTGACACAAACAAAAAATACGCAACATGGATTACTATAGAGATGAGCCGTTTGAAGGCATGTATGTATGAATGAAATCATAGGCCTGATTCAGGCAAGGTGTCGCAAAGTCAAGCTGTGCTTGGCTACGATACAGTCAGGTTGGCGAGGACGGTGAAAATAGAAGTTAGCACCGTGTTAGTAGTACAGCATAGAAGTACTGCATGATTGCACATCCGTGCTGTTTTAAAGTGCTAGTCACAGACTCGTAAGCATCAGATCTCTTGGTTTCCTAAGACTGGCTGTTTGAGGGGTTTACGGAGAAGGCAGTATTTACGTACTGCGTTCTAAATTGATTTGCCAGCGGGTTTGAGCATCACGCGAAACAAATCTGCAGTCTCACTGCCATGTTCTCATTTTCCCGCATATATGTCTCGGCCTAGATAGCCTGAGAGTATATCAGCCAACGCACAGTCTGATTGTGCGGGGATTTACCACATTACAGGCAGTGTGGAGGTCTAAATGACATCAGAGGTTCTACGTATTCATTTCAGCATTTCTGTGCTGTGCAGCTAACATCGTGCTAAATTGATTGGCCAACGGTAGTGGGCTGCATGCTGAAACACGCTGGAGTCTCACTATCATTTCTATTCCCTCCCCCATATCTGTCTAGGCCTGGGCAATCTGACAGTATCTTAGCCCACGTGCAGTCTCTGACTGTGCGACACTTGGCCTGGATCAGGC
>JACCGJ010006035.1:0-15982 GCA_013407085.1 Atriophallophorus winterbourni
TTATCATTCTTCCACTGGTTCAAGCGCATGCGGATCCTGATCCTACTCTCCCTACCTGATGATTGCAAACAGCATGAAACCGGTAGTTTGATGTGTTCGATGGAAATGCCTGCAAATGAGCTTTTTGCAGCGAAATGTTTTCTATTTACTGAGCATCTGTTGAATCATGAAATAGTGGTCTGCAGAACATGTTTACTATAGAGTCAAGATTTTATGTTGGAAAAAAACAATCACTTTACGTATACCATTGAATGACAGCTATAAAAAATACAGAGGATGCAATCAAAATTTTATCGAGGCATTTGGTTTGTGTGGGTTCATATGGGGTCAATATACAGGGCCGATAGTGGAATGCTCTTTGATATAAACATCCAGTTTCGATTTGAAATTCACAGATCGTTAGGAGAGTGTACAATAATTCTGTGATAGTGAATTCACAGAAAGCAAATACGCACCGAGAAGAAATGACGTTTACAATGAGTCGTTGATTGAGGTAATAACGAGACAACTTGAATGACTCTGTGTATTCTTACGAGAACTGAATTTCTATCGAATCGCGAAGATGATGATTTTCAATCCGCGTATTTTAATAATTAAGAACATGTCGCCCCTGCCTCTCCGTTGTGTAAAAGGAAGTCAATCCCAGCATGGCCATTCACATTGGTATGGGATGTGCTACATCCCATCTACTAGCTTCGTCGCTCGGTGGTAAATTTTATCCAGCGACGGTGACCAAACTTGGATCATGTATTCTGTCGTCAGATGGATGTAAGGATTTGAAAATCGGTGGAGTGTTTTAGGAGAGAACCGCACATATATTCTTCTCAGCATTCCTAAGATACCTTCTGGCAATGACTACTCGGTTTCAGGTTATTAGTAATCCAGATAACGAGATCCTTCTCAGCGAGGGTATAAGTCAGGTTTTCATGACCAAGATTATATAAATGCTCGTATTACCATCCGAGCTGTAACATTTCACATTTACTTATGTTGGAAGGCATTTGATATAGTTGAGACCAGTGATACAGGGCATCCAAAAATCCATTTGCGGCATCAAACAAAATCCAACCGATCGGGTTTGCTTTCATATTTTTATGTCATCAGCAAAAAGAACCATTTTGCATCGTACTACCTGCGCAATATCATTTATGTATAACAAGAAAAGGATAGGCCTGAGCATTGAACCTTTAGGGATGCCGCTGGTGACATTGTTGGTGTTTGATAGAACGCCTTCAATGCGGACTTGCTCAAGCCGATCCGTCAGATAATCCATTATAAACGACAATAAGTTTCATGGTATCCCATATTGTACTAACATTTGCAGAAGCAAGCTGTGGTTAACCTTATCGAATGCCTTTGATACATCAATATAGCAAACATGAACGGAGTATCCTAGGTCAAGAGATGTTGTCCAATCCTCCCGAGTGAGGAGTACATTTGATAAGCAAGATCTGTTTCGGCGAAACTCATGATGCGTTGCTGATAAAATTCCTTTAGTTTCAAGGTGAATGACGACACTCAGGACGAGATGCAGGGGAGCAGCTTAACAGGCCTGTAATTTGCTACGTCGGAACGACAGCCACCCTTATCACACCAGCTTTTCATGCTGACGGTAAGCAACCGTCGTGAAGACTCCAGATGAAAGACTCCAGATGAAAACCTCTGCTAGACTGTATAAAAGCTGTCTATAACATGGACGGAGAATAGCTGGAGTAATGTTGTCCCCACCCGGGGATTTCCTCGTATTTAGTCGCTGTATATGTCGTTCTACAACGACTTGATCAATTATTAGTTCAGTTAGGGGTTCTAATGAGTTTGATAATCCATGATATTGTTTCGAGCAGAAAATTTGGAAGTATAAGCTCACAAGGGCATCCGCTGTCTCTTGAACTGTAGTAGTCATTCCTTGTTCTGTCATGAACGGAAAAATACCTGGTTTCACTTTTGTTCTTTCATTCACAATTTTGTAGAGTATTTTGGATTCATTTCCATTCTTTTCAACATGCGTTGCTGGTACTTTTGTTTGTCCTGCCGAACAAGGGTTGTCACTCCTTTCTGTATTCGGTAGAATTGAAACCAATGGCCCAGTCTCGTCTTTCTAGTGAAATCCATTTTTGTGGTTCTACTGCGAACTGTGAATCGGACGGTACATACATCTTTGCTGGGAATAAACTCTAGCGTTTGATTGGATGTTCTAAAGGTAGTTCAACAATTGTATTGTGTATCTGAGTCAAGTTCTACCTGGTTTAGTTCACTAAGTGCTTCTCTGAGTCTCAAAAGTCGACTTTACGGATAACCTTCGTCTCGTAGCTGTGTCTCAATGCACTGCTGACATAATCGAGCACGACATGGTCACTCCGCCCTAATGAAGCTTCGCAAGCGATTCTTTTGATAGCCGATGCGTTCGGAGTCAAAACAAGGTCCAGAATAGATGGCCGATCTGTTCCTATCATTCGTGTATGGATGAATACTTGCTTGTACACTTGGTAGAATACTTCGCAAAGTTTGTACTATAGTGAGTTCGTTGAATGCTGGCCTCGCGAGTATAGCCGCGGAAGGTTAAAGTCCTCGATGATTAGCATTCGATCATGCTGTCGAACATTCAGACGCTGAAGTCATTCAACTGGCGTATCGTTGTGTTCTGCGGTCGATGTTGGTGATCGGTATATGACCCCGATTGTAAAGCTGTTACCAGATTCCAGGTCAAGTGAGCACCACTGCGCAGTCAATTCTAGTTATGTCTGGTGTATAAAATGGAAAACGGTCCTATTTGAAAACGTCTACTTCATGGAAAGTTGCTATCTGCAAGTCGACCTTTGGACAAACCGCACTTGCGACACAAAGACCTTTGCAAACGTGATGTGGGAGTGCTTGGCATTAGCCCTACGAGTTGAGAAGAATTTACTCTTCACCACTCACTTTAGAGATGCTGTGTCAAGCGTCGTCTGCAAGAGAAGGAAGAGCAGACACTGCTTTTGGCTGCTGAACGTAGATCACTCCGACAGCATGTCAATGCCCTAGATCGACCGAGAACTGCCTATTGCTCTGAGCGTTGTGGGAAAGAATCGGAATGTTTATTGATTTGAATTCTATCGGAGGGTTGTGTGCTGTGAGTTATCGGATCCTTATTGGCTTGTATCCTTCAGTAATGTACCACAAAGTATCTACGCTGTGATGTGGATTTTGTAACATGAACGCAAACTGCCTCTCACCCATATTATGTCCGTTTTTAACACGCGGAATGAATATTCGATCGAACGTTGCCATGACTACACTTCGTTTCCGTTTTTTCTCTTCCCAACCGACTTTGCTGAATATGGGAAAGAAAAACACACACATTGCGTCCAAATAAACGTAAAATCAGCATGAGTTTTCTTACGTTTCCGTGAACTCCCTGCGATTACACTCATACCAACCGATGTTGCACCTGTCGCAATATTTCTAAAACGAAATCAGATAAAAGCTACTTCATTTCAATTTCTGATGTTGTTGCAGACAATTTGCTGGTCCGAACCACCGGTGTGCTAAGCCTGAAAGCAGTGTTTTACGTTCACCTATTAGTAGTAGAGATACTTTTGAAACCAAGCGTATTATCATTGGCTTAACGGATATAATTTTCCCCGTTTTGAGTAGACTATGAACCGCGTGCACTTCTTCAGTTTAATCTATACTATACATTCATCTGCTTCATGATACTGAACCTAGTTTATGTTTAAAGGTTATTGTCTTTCTAGTGGACCTAGCAATGCTTCAATCCTAGCCGACTCAAGCCAATTTCTTAACTTTCGATTACTTTGGTAAATTATTCTTCTGTTTAATGTTACTCACATGCATGCATTTCAATCGTACACATCCCATGACTGGTTTCGTGCTGTTTGCACTCATCAAGTAAGGATAGTAGGACCAGGATCTGCTCACCTTGAAACAATGGAGGAATGGTAAACACGTTGAGTGTGCAAGCCACTGCCCACATAAATGTGGAAGGGGTTAAGCCCGTCGGTTTGGAACGAAAATCCATATTTGTATATATTTTCATCACAACCGCCCACACGGTTTACTCTTCAAGCTTAACGGTTGATATTTATGCCTAGTCCATAGACAACTAAATCCTACTGGATGCTTCGAAATGCAGCCTATTGTCGCTCAACCGCAATGTTGTTCAAACAAAATTAATGACGATGCAGAAAACAGTTTCACCCGGTATAGATAATATACACCCAAACATTTTGTATAATCTGTCTTCGGAATGGGCAATACCGACGTCTGACGTGTTCACGATATAGTTCGAGCAGAGCTTTTTGCCAGAAACTTGGAAAACTGCACTGATTAGTCCCATCTACAAGGGTGGCGAAAGAAAAATTCCATTAAACTACCGTCCGATAGGTTTATTACCAGTGCTATCGAAAGTAATGGAGTCCACCATAGCTGATGCCCTGCGGAATCACCTTAAGATTAATAATTTATTTTCCGAAGCACAGCATGGATTCAGGAAAAAACGATCTTGCCTGACAAACTTGCTATTAGCAAAAGAAGCTTGGTCTGAGCTACTGGATGCCGGCAACTCCGTGGACGTGATTTATATTGATTTCTCAAAAGCTTTCGATTGTGTCAATCACGAAATACTTTCGTCGTGACTCCTCGCCTACGGAGTACAGGGTAAACTCCATGTATGGATTGAAGTATGGTTGATATCCCGTGAGATGTACGTGAGAGTCAAAAATTAACTGATCAAGTCGTTTAAAGTTACCTGTAGTGTCCCACAAGGATCAGTCGTCGGACCGCTTTTGTTTTAAATATATATATATATATAAACGACTTGTCTACTGTGGTGCAGTCGTCGGTGCTTATTTTCGCTGATGCCGCAAAGCTTCGGCGCAAGATAAACTCCACAGCCGACACACAGAACATGCAACGGGATATCGATATGATTTACACCTGGTCCCTAGACTACAAAATGCCACTGAATGCTCCGAAATGCAGTCTATTGTCGTTCAACAGCAAGTTTAGCAAAGAATTTTATCTCGTTCGTACTGTTATTAAACCCGCCTCCTACGAAAAAGATTTAGGCGTGATTATCCAGTCTGACTTAGGAAACTCAATGCAATGTCGACTCGCTGCCAGCAAAGCTGAAAGCAACTTGGGTCTCCTCAGAAAAGCCCTAGGTTCGTTTGATGCCAACAATGTCTGCAAATTGATCTCAACCTACATCCACACTCATATCGAATATACTACACCTGCATGGGAGCCTTGGTTGAAGCTATTGGAAACTCCAGAGCACAGAACGACAAAGCTCGTCCTTTATCTGTCTAATTGTCCATACAAAATGCGACTTAGAATATTGAAATTCTATTCAGCCCAATAGCGACGGCAACGAGGAGCACTAATATTCATTTGGACAGTGCCTTATCAAAAGAATCATCCTTGCAGTCGTTTGTTTCATCTTTCCCATAACACACATCTGCCTCGTCACCAATCTAGACTTTACCAACAGCATAGCAGGTTGAACAGCCGCAGATATGCATTTTCCACTCGCAAAGTGCAATGGCGGAACAGTTTACCTACTCACGTGGTACTATCAGAAACCATTAAGGTTTAAGAAAGGATGCCCATATTTACAAGTATGTTTTGACGTTTGACAATAATCTCTAACAATATGTTTTGATATTATTGCCATCCGACCCGATGTACATTTTGTTGGTCTTGTAAATCATAGCTTTTTACCCGCATATCATCTATGAATAAACTATCATACAAGGAGCGCTTGTATGCCACTGTTGGATGAGGCTGTACGACCAACCTGGTGAATCACGTGTCGAAACACATGTTTAATGGGGTTAAACCCATAACCATGAACCAAAATATTCATTTGCATGCTTGTCCGTCACACACACCCCACGACCTGCTTCATGATGTTTGCACTCATCAGTAATGAACAGTAGGATCAGGATCCGCATGCACTTGAAACAGTGGAGGAATGGTAAACAACGAGCGCTTGTATGCCACTGTTGGATAAGGCTGCAAATGAATATTTTAGTTCATGCTTATGGGTTTAACCCCATTAAACATGTGTTTCGACACGTGATTGAACAGGTTGGTCGTACCAGCCATATCCACTAGTGGCATACAAGCGCTCCTTGTTTACCATTCCTCCACTGTTTCAAGCGCATGCGGATCCTGATCTTACTGTCCTACCCGATGAGTGCAAACAGCACGAAACCGGTCGTGGGGTGTGTGTGACGGAAAAGCATGCAAATGAAACTAGTATACACTTTATTCGTGGCTCCTTGTTTTGACACCGATCAATGTTTAAAGTTCCGTTTTCCATGGCTGCCGCTGATACTAAAAAGGGCAACTTTCGATGTTTCGCTATGTGGGTGTTTTTAATCCCTAGTTTCTCGTAAATGACCAGCAATCGTTCACTGACTGTTTGCCAAAGCCCATGACAAATCGAATTCGGACATGATCGAAATTGTTTACCAAAGAATCCCCTTCAATTAGAAATTACATTCGGACAGATCAATATCCAGTTCCGCTGACAAAATGGCTTCCGATTTCCGGGACGCATTTGATTAATTTATCCGCAAATTAGACCGATTGCCACCCAATCAGATTCGCACAAAGTGCGCGCGTATGTGCGTGCGTGCGTGCTGTCCGGATCGGAGAGGAAATGACGTTGAATTATCGATCGAAATTGAAAGCGCAACATGCGCGTGTCGAAATGAACCATAATATTGAGTGGGTATTTTGCTGAATATCGATTAAACTAGGGGATTTATGGCAGCTCAATGGAACAACTGTGTTGGAAACATGAATGAAGTCACGGCTGGGGTTTTAATTGGCAAGGACTTTACCTGTGAAAGCATACGTGCTCTGTAGACAAGCTTTAAGCACCAAGGCGTTAAGGACGTTCTGGCTTTAACGTGAGTGGTCCAGGGATCACTTCTGTAGGATAAGGAAGCTAGCAAGGATGCGATTTATACCATCATTTTCGTCTACGTTTTTGATTGGCTTTGCTCTAGACATCAAAGTTCAATTAAGGCAATGCTGGATGCGCGACAAATGATATCATTGTTTCCACTACGTGCCTGAGTTACTTTCAAATCGTTGATTAATCCATGGTAACGAACATACGATGGCCTACATTTAAACATGACCACGAATTTCCATTTTTCTTACTTATCTACATGTTTGCTTCATCCTAAGGTCCTATACAAGATTGTAAATGAGCGATCAATAATAAAACCAGGCGTGTTCTCTGTACAAACCCTAATGGATTGACTCACTCTGCCCAAGATACTGCCGATGTTTAAGCAACTTCTTACTCACTTGTCTTCAACTTTAAGCGTTGCATCCCATATCAAGTTTTATCAAATTCGCCTCGTTTGGAATTATTAAGTGAAATGACTGTCAATTATTATACGGTTGAGCGGGAACTTTGTCAAATAAACGAAAAGAAGTCAGCTGGCGCAGACAAAATTACCCCCGCCATACTTCGCAGGTGTCGCGTTGCTTTGACTGCTCCTCTCACTCGCGTATTGAATCTCAGCTTAAATGAAGGAAAAATACCACTGCATTGGAAAGCGGGAATGATAACTTCACTTTATAAAGGCGCTAGCCGTTCAGGCACAGCAAACTATAGACCGCTAACGCTAGTACCGGTGATCTCTAAATTAATGGAACACATTGTGACTGCGCGCATAAGAGAACATTTTGAAAACCAGAATATTTTGACTGCAATACAACACAGTTTTCGAAGTAATCGCTGCTGTTTATTTAATCTTCTTACAACGTTGGAGGATTGGACCAAGGCACTAGACCAAGGTGAGGCTGTATATGCTTGCTACATCGATGTTTCCAAAGCTTTCGATAGAGTCAACCATGACTTTACCCCGGTTAATTAATACGTATGTACGTCCTGTTATGAAATATTCCATCAAAGTCTGGGCATCATGACTGAGGAAGGATATCGAACTACTTGACAGGATTTATCTTCGTGCGACAAAGTTGGTGTCCCGTTACAGAAATTTACCTTTCAAATAGCGAATGTTAAAACTTATTCTACATGATTCTACCCGAAGACGGATACAGAGCGACCTCCTGTTGACATTCAAAATCTTGCATACTGAGAATCATCCCTTTAAACACTTGATAAAGCCCAATGACCTTACTCGAACAAGAAAACATCCAAAGGCTTTAAGCATTCCGCATTCTCGATTGGATATTCATCGTAATTTTTTATCGGTAATAATTTGTTTTACTTTGAACTTTTTGCATGAAGAAATCACACGATCAGAATCTGTTGAGGTTTTCGCTTCCAAACTCGATGAGTTTATGACGAATCATGCTGTATGTGACTGTCCCTATTGATTTTTGAGAGATTTTGTAATTTTACTCCATATACATATACATTGCAATCCTATGGTTATTGTTAAGCTTACTGCTTTTTTCTACCATAAAACATTCTGAGTTTTGTGTGATGCATATGGACAAGTATGTTTTCACGTTTGACAATAATCTTTAACAATATATTTTTTATATATTTTTATACCATCCGACGCGATGTACATTTTTGTGGGTCTTTCAAAGCATAGATAAATATCCGCAAGTACTTTTATCTGGGATTCTGGAACGTACGGACACTGCTTGATGTTGGTAGTCAAGCAATCACGATGCGCTCTTTATTGGACTACCAAGTAGATGCTACTTGTCTTTCCGAGGTCCGCCTTCCCGGACACGGATCCAAATCGATCAAGTTCCCTGGAGTCGATCCTAATTATTGGCTTGTTTATAGTGGGCCCTAGGATGGATCTGGTCAGCATGTAGTAGTGATAGCGCTCAGCGACCATGCTAAGCAAGCACTCATGTCATGGATGCCTGTATCCCCGAGAATTGCGGTGGTCCGGCTGAGGGGTCACCCTTTGAATATAACAGTCGTTTCGGTGTATGCCCCAACCCTATCAGCCGACCAAACTACAAAAGACGACTTTTATAACCAACTTCAATTCGTAGTCGATAGAGTTGCTGTAAACGACGTACTGGTTGTGGCTGGTGAGTGGAACGCTCGTACAGGATCAGCAGATTCCGCAACAAACCGAATCCTGGGAAAATTTGGCCTAGGGCAGCGCTGCGCGAATGGCGATCGACTGATCGAGTTTGCGGCCTACAATCACCTATGCGTCTGTAACACTAAATTCCAGCACCCTAAAAAACACTTGGTCACATGGTACTCGAACGATGGTAGAACGGCGAACCAGATCGATTATGTTCTAATTCGTGCACGTTGGATGTCTTCGGTGCTCGACTGTAGGTCCTATCGTGGAGCCGAAACAGGGAACGCAGCAGGCACCGATCACACACTTGTTCGCGCAAAGCTCCGACTTCGCCTGCTACACCGCCAAAGGAAAACTCCTAGGAAGCGCTTAAACTTGGAAGCCTTAGGAAACCCGGCCCAACGTAAGAAGCTCATTGACGATATCGCTGAGCGGTTGGATGGGAGTGATGCATCAGTCGAACAACAGTGGTCCAGACTGAAGACCGCTACTCAGACTGCAGCACCAAAAAACCCTAGGCACGGCCTCTCGTCGCCGACGAGATTGGATTTCTCAGAACACCATCGAGCTCTCTGCCCGGGCAAGAGACGCCCGAATGCATGGTGCATCTGATTATCGCCTCCTTAGGAGAGCTGCTACACGATCAGCCCGCAAGGATCGTCAGCGATATTGGGCGGAAACCGCATCCGAAATGGAAGCCGCAGCAAGTATAGGAGACTTTGGACGACTGTTTCGCCTGATTCGCTGACTGGCGAGTGTCTATCATTCTACCACTGCCAAAACGTGGAGATAAATCTGTGTGCTCCAATTACTGCGGAATAAGTCTAATCGACACCGCTGCTAAAGTGTTTGCAACGCTCCTGCTTAATCGGTTCTCCGCCGAAAGAAATCTGCGCACCAGAGTTAACCAATGTGGATTTCGCCCTGGGATGGGTTGCGTAGATCAAATATTTACTTTGCGCAGGATCCTCGAGCACCGTGCACGGTATCAACAGCAAACGATAGCTTGCTTTATTGACTTCTGCGCCGCCTTTGACTCCGTAGACCGTGGTTGTTTATGGGACATCATGCTATCGGATGGGGTTCCATTAAAGCTCGTCAACCTAATCAGAGCCTATTACAGCTCTACAAGGGCACGGGTTCGTGTCTACGGTGAAAAATCGCGTGAATTTAACTTGCACACAGGAGTCAGGCAAGGTTGCCCGCTATCGCCGGTTATGTTTAACTATGTCGTAGACTGGATAATGAACCAGGCGTTGACGGAGTATCAAGGGGTGCAAATTTCAACGGATCTATGGATTTCCGACCTTGACTACGCTGACGATATAGTCGTTCTGGGCGACAATACCGAAATGCTGCAAACCGTTTTAGACCGCATTAGTGCCACTGCCGCGAAAGTCGGTCTTGAGATAAACGCGGCTAAGACCAAGGCATTTTTTTATTCCGACACACCAAGCATCCAGCCACTTCGCGTTCAGGGTTGTCCGATCGAATACGTTCCAGTTTTTAAATACCTCGGCTCAAGTATATTGCTCAATGGTCCAGCCGAAGATGAAGTTAAGTTAAGGGTCGATCGTGCTCGTAATGCGTTTTTGCAATTGAAAGGCACCCTTCGGCTCAAGCCCGGGATCAGCCTAAAAACTAAGACGCGTGTTCATCAAGCAGCGATCCGCCCTGTACTGCTTCATGGATGCGAGTCATGGCCTTTAAGCTCACAGGATGTACGCACATTAGAACTGTTCGACCATTGTGCCTCTAGGTATTTGGGCATCCTAAATACTGACCGAGTATCAACGCACCCGTTACGGAAGCGTTGCAGCGGACTATCTCCACTTTCCGCTCACATACAATGGCGAAGGCTGCAATGGTTTGGCCACGTCCTCCGAAAGACAGACACAGCTCTTCCAAAACTCGTCATCAACCACAAACCCGATCGCACCTGGCGTCGGCGGCAAGGTGGCGAAGTGAAAACCTGGCTGTCAACTGTGAAACAGGATGTAGACAACCTGGATCTGCGTAACTTAAACGCAGTTCGCAGGTGGGAACGAGACTGGATCACGATCTGCAACGATCTCGCCTCCGATCGACGTGCGTGGGCTGGTGCGATCCGAGACAACAATAAAGCCGGCTAATCCACTCGTGGAACCAGCCGCACAAAAGTAAAAAAAGTAAAGTACTCGCATTTGTAACCATTATGAATGCACGATAGGTGTTAAACATAAACCAGTTGATGTTCATGTCATTCGGCAAAATTTTCTCAGTGCACGAACGAGTGATGATGACACACACGCTCAGCTTTCATCTCATGTCTATGCACTTGATACTAGTTTGGTTGTTCTGAAGTATCTTGTTCATGGTTGTTTGGTGTATGCTACTGAATGATTGCATTTTCAGGTGGATCGGAAAAGCTTGGTGTTGAATATTGTGTTATAAATGAGGGAGGACTGTCAGCAAAATTCAAACTAGAATCGAAGAACAGAGAAAGCGATTCCGGAGATAGAACCGGAATTGATTAGAACACAACAATACAACATTTATCTTTATTCGACGAAAAGCTGCGAAGGACGGAAACATTATGCGCTTATGATGCCAACAGCGGCAACTTATCATCAAGACACCAGAGAAATGCCGCTTACTCTAATCAGATAGCTTTCCGCGCGGCATTCCAGGTCCCTATACCAATAGCTCTGAAATTTTATCCGCTGCGGTTCTTGTTCACCCAAACAAATAGATTCGACATATGAGCAAATTATTATAATCAAAAAATCCAGATAATATCAGAAAAATTGGTGAAACATATGCGAGATTACACCAAATTAACATAATTTATTCAGGGCCTATTAAAATTCTACATCAAGCACACCGTACATAGAGGTTTTGAATTGATGAAAATGTTATCGCTATTCACACACCCCAATTTTTGCATATATTTGAAAGTGTATTGAGTGAATCATAACGATTTTGAATCCACACACTACAATATTCAGATCCGTGTGGTTTAAAAGCATGGGTTAAAATCTAAACAAACCAGGTGCTTCTGAAATAAAGAAAAAAAATAATGGTTTTCAAATATATACCTGAATACCTATGTCACAGTCAAACATGGGATTACCATTCTACACAGACTAATATATGTGACACGATAAAATAACTTATAGTTCCGACTGTTTGCCATCATTTGTTCAATAAAGTGAGACTATGTTTTGCTAACTATAAATCAGCAAAAGTGCCGTAAACAATTTTATAATTGAAAGCTAGTGTTAATTGCGTGGGGTTAACATACAAACAAATGACTGCTTTTGTATATATTGGAAAGTGTTTTAAGTGACTTATAACGATTTTGAATCCACACATTACGATATTCAAATTTTTGTAAGTGCGTACGACTAACCACGACATTCAAGCATAGAATCCCGTAGTATTTTGTGGTCAAGCACTAAAAGCGCTGATGCATGATCAAAATGATGTGTTGCAAACATCCTTCACAGTAACAATGCACTTCTGGTTTCTGGCTGTTTACCGTCATCAGGTGGAGATAGTAAGATTAGGTTCAGTGGTCCTTGACACAGTGGATAAATGGTAAACTATTTTATACTTAAAAGCCACTGTTGCATAGGGTTCGAACAACAAACCGCGATGTTCAAACACTGAATCACATAGGGATTTGTGGAAAATCAATCAAGGATTTATGGATCACTAAAGTGTTGTTCTGCTAACTTCCCCTAAATTACACTGCAATATTGGTAGATGACTGTTTCCCTTCATCAGGTGGAAACAGTAAGATTAGGTTCAGTGAGCCTTGAAACAGTGGAATGTGGTAAACAAGTGTGTACTTGAATGGCACTGTGAAATAGGGTTCGTAAAACGAACGACGACGTTCAAACACTCAATCAATTAGTCATTTGTTGTCAAACACTCAAGGCGCTTACGGATGACAAAGTAATGTGTTGCTCACATTTCCTGAAATAACTCTATATTAGGGGATTTTGGCTGTTTGTTGTCATCAGGTGGATAGAGTATGATTAGGTACAGTTAGCATCGAAACAGTGGGTGAATCGTACAAATGTGTATACTTCAATGCCGCTGTGGCAAAAGTGTTCGTACAACGAATCTCGATGTTCAAACACAGAATCACATACTGATTCTTGGTCTAGCACTCATGACGCTAATGGATGTCCAAAGTGATGTGTTGCTCACAACCCTAGAAATTACGATGCACTACTGGTATCTGGCTATTTGAGGTCATTAGGTGGAGACAGTAAGATTACGTTCAATGAGCCTTGAAACACTGGATAAATGATAAACTAGTTTAAACTTGCATGCTACTGTTGCTTAGGGTTAGTACCTTGAACCTCAATTTTCAAACACAGAATCATATAGTGATTTGTGTTCAAGTACTCAAGGCGCTCCGGGATGACCAACGTGATGTGTTCCTCACATGCCCGTAAATTACAATGCACAACCGGTTACTCGTTGTTTCCCTTCATCAGGTGGAGACAGTAAGATTACTATCACGGAGGCTTGAAACAGTGGAAAAGTTGCAAGCAAGTGTATACACGAATGCCACTGTTGCATAGGGTTGCTACAACCAACCACTGTGTTTAAACACAAAATCCTATAGCAATTTGTTGTCACGGTTGTGGATGACCAAAGCTAAGTGTTTTTCACATCTTCTGTAATTACACTGCACTACCGGATTCTGGCTGTTTGTTGTCGTCAGGCGGAGTCAGACTTAGTGAGACTTAAAACAGTTGATAAATTGCAAACAAATGTATAATAGAATGCCACTGGTTCGCAATGAACGTACAACGAACCACGATGCTCAAACACAGAATCACAGTGATTTGTGGTCAAGCACTCAAGGCGCTTACGGATGACCAAAGCGATGTGTTTCTCACATCACCCACTACACTACGGGTTTCTGGATGTTTGCCGTTATAAAGTGTATACGTTTTGATTAGGTACATTGCGAATTGAAACAGTGAATTGGTGTTAAATAAGTGTATTCTTGAATGCCACTGTTGCGTAGGGATCGTACAACCAACCGTGATGTTCAAACACAGAAATAAACACACACATAAATATTTTTATATAAATTGTAATAATAAAATACGTCCATTGCCCCCTCATTGAAAAAATCTCGCGTTTTCTATCTTAGAGCTTCAGCTAAATGTACCAAGAAATGATCGCACTAGACCACTTGAAGATAGCGGCCTTGTTAATAAGAACTAAACCGCAGTTGAAGACCTTACGATAAATTAAAAATAAAAAAACAATTTCAAATCAACTGACCTGGTATTCCTTTGGCGGCTATTAAGGTGATTGGAGAACTTATAATTATGATTTTGTATGAATAACAATTTGTTACATGTTATAATATATATTAATCTGATTATAATGTGATATTATCTGATAAACCCGAACAAAGTATATCATGATGGGAAATGCTGTGCCATTACGCAGAGATTTAACTGATTGCAAGAAAAGGAAAACTTCGTTCTTTTAAGTAACAAGTTTTGCTATCCGAATTAAATTACTTTATGTTAACCATGATGCTAGAGAGTGCATTTACGCGTATTGGTCTGCTCTTTGTTCAAATTGACTAGCTCACGAACACAAAGTATATTATTATTTCTAATCTTCTAATGTTCGGCGAGACTAGTTTATAATATGTTTAGGCAAAAGGTTGCAGCACTACTTGAAACTATTACTACCAGCAATGCTAAAAACTTAGCATGATCATTTTCACATTGTGATTTATAATTCAGAGAAATGCCATACATCACTGGGTACACTGATTTATTGATTTCGGTTTGGATAAAACCACTTCGTCCTGCCAGTGAAATTTCCTCGCAAGATTGAACGATTGCACGAGTGTGGAGAAAACTCATTAATGCAACCGTGAAGTTTACCTAGAATTTTTTAATCATTTATACAGATTCAAATAACTTTCACTCTTGAAGAATATAATGAAAAAGAAAAATTAGAGGACACTGTAGGAATGTATAAGAAACAAGCTAAGCTAAACTTACATTTTTTATTCTTATTTCGAAAAGCGCAAGCCTGATTCAGGCAAATTGCCGCGCAGTCAAAAACTGTAACTTCACTAAGATACAGCTAAGATGCTAAGGCCTAGTGGCTCTAATAACGATACATTATCATTTACGTGAACGTTGTATTGTCCACGAAATTGATATCATCAGCAATCTATCGCATGGGTCGTTATTTGGATCAAATCCGTTTCTTGGAAAATATGCTGTTTGTTTTCCGCTTCTAAACGACATGAAAGCTTTGCTCAAACGTTCAAGAGAAAACAAACTGCAATGGAATGAGCAAAAAATTGGGATTCCGGCATTTCTTACTCACGCAAATTGGAAAAAAGAGGCGTGGATCATACAACAACAAATCTGTCTGGATTCGTGTTGCATAAACACGCGCTTCTGTCTGCTAAACGGATTGTGGTTGATCCTTGCACATTTGCCCCTCGATCATTCACGATAATAATAACCACATATATACACTCGAACCCACACTATGCTTCACACCATGGCTGCAAATTGTTATTTTAATTTGAGCTCTTCATATCGTTTTTTTCAAAAAGACAAGGATTCATTGTTATTATACTACACTACAGGATGATGGTATTTATGAAAATGTGTAAAATATAATACTAGAGGAATAGTGAATTTTAAAAATGATATTCTTTGGCATGTGTAAGCCCAACGTCGCTCAAAACAACGCCAGGCCAATTGAGTGCACTATATTTGAAGTGTGGCTTTCCAAAGAAATTTGGCACGTACGGCAAACAAATGGCGCTGACATTTAATAACAGGAACGAGAGACGTAAAGGGATAATCTATATCCGCGTTTTATTTCCATGACACAAACATCAAATATGTGTAACAGTTGATGTCTTTTGGCTGGGTTATATT
>JACCGJ010006036.1:0-35485 GCA_013407085.1 Atriophallophorus winterbourni
ACATGGAACACCCTCCCCTCCACTGTTACACACTCAGCCAACCTGGATATTTTTAAAGCTAATTTGGACAAACACTTGAGAGACAACCCAAACTTTGATACGATTTACACTACATGAGTTTTCCTGTTCTTCTTCTTTATTGTATATACCTCATAACTCCATCCTATGGTTATTGTTAAGCTAAATGCTTTTTAGACCATTACAACTTTGAATCACCTTGAATCACTTTGATATGCAAATTAGCATGTGTATGGTTGTATCAGATGTAGATATCAGAATTATGTTGATAATGATTGTGTTGATGATGTTGACGAAAAAAGATATTCAGATTTGAAAGATTTAGGTCAGTTGAGTGATGCGCACGTTGATGAAATTGACGCTGACTTGGAAAAAAACGATTCATGAATTGATGTAAGAAAAATACACTGTTTTTCTGAAACTCACGAGATTTTCGGTGCCCCAGTCGCTTGGCATGGAAGGAAAAGTTCCTCCCCGAAAGCGGTGTATACTACGGGTGGAGGTGTCCGTATGAAAACCAAACAGTTAACACCTGCAAGAGCAAGTTCACAAATGTAATTGATTGGTAAATAATATATGGATTAGAATTAGTTTACATTTATTGTGGAACACCGTTTGTGGCTAGAGTGAACTTACCGAATTGTGTTTGGAAAGTACCTGTCGTAAAAATGAAACTCAATAATAAAATCGTCAGAAAATTAGCCAGCATTTTTGTGCAGCGTTTTCGCAGTTATGAACGATTGCAGACTTACTATGATTTAATAACCCCGGAAGACCAATCAATTTTGCAGTATGTGTAAATCCTGCTAAACAACATTCTTCCAACAAAAATGCAACACTGAATTAGAAGCACACGTTTCCTGAATCACCTGATAAACTATTTCCAAGGACTGTTACGGCATCTGTACTAACAGCAAAACATATTTTATGTGTAAAGTTATAAGTGTAAATTCTTTTCATCGGTTCATGTGTGTATCACCTTTGTTCAGCGCTAGTTGCTCTTTTGCTAGTTACTCTAGTAAAATGTGCATTACGTTCACGTAAGTTTTAACAAACATATAACTAAACCGGTAAAAAATGATAAAACGCATGCGAATCCTGATCGTACTGACCCTACCTAATGAGTGCAAAGATAACGAACCTGGTCGTGCGGTGTATGTGTGATGGAAATGTGTGCAAAGGAGTAACTTTGTCCATGATCCTGGGTTTTAACACTCTCTACATGTATTTAGGCAGATGTGATTTAACACTTAGTTCGTACCAACCTTATCCAACAGTGACATACAAGCACAGATTGTTTTCCATTCCTCCGCATTTTCATGAGCATGCGAATCATAATCTTATTGTCCCTATATGATGATTGCAAACAACTCGAAACCGGTCGTGTGGTGTGTGTGATGGATTCAAGGATTTATGATTAAAAAGTTAATATTTACAACATCACATGATTACGGTATGAATGAAAATGTGAAAAATATAAATTTATAAAAGCAATAGAGCATATCAAATGTAAGGATCACGATGGATACAATTTTGAATGAATACGTCGAATTTCGCTTTAAACATCGCTAGCCACGGGGTGTCCACCACATGTTGGGTTTGTGAATTTGCGTATGGCGAAAAAACGGCACCGACAATGAATACTGGATCTTGGGACGTAAAGGAATAAGGTATGTTCATGTGTTACTTCCTTACACACACTTCAAGCAATTGTTTTAGCGGATGTCCGCCGGTAGACACAATTCTATAGGTCATAATAATAACGTGTCGTATCGTCTTTGGGATAAAGTCACGTAGACCCAGACATCGAAATCTTTCGGTGTACGGAACATTGCGAAGACCCGTCACTAACTTTATTGCTCTGTGATAGATTTTATCAAAGAGAGCAAAATCTTTTCCCAGCCAAGGAGACCAGATCTCTACCGCATACTCCATCGTATGGCGAAGGTAGACGTTCAATATCCTCGGTAACGTTAAAAGCGAGAATCTTCCAAATATTCTTCGAAAGATATCTAACAATGTGTTGGCCTGTCGATATGTATATTTTGGCAGTGCACCATTCTCTTCAGGTCTTCACTAATCCATACTTCAAGTACTTTCACCAACGAGCTCCAAGTCAAGTTTTAAGTTCCCAATCGTTATGTCCAAGGAACATTTTCGCCATTTAACGTTTTCGTATCATTCATGGTCGCCCAATTTGACAAGTTGTCCATACCAATTTTCAGTTTATGACAATCATCTGAGGAACCGATAGGCGTCCAAATTTTCATATCATCCGCGAACAGTACCATTTTGGATTATATGCAGATGGGTAAATCGTTTATGTATAATAGCCTATCTCGGATGATCGTGGGACTCCGCTAGTGGTTTTGAACTTTTGGGATAGCACTCCGTTTACTTTAACACTCGCGTGGCAATCTGACAGGTAGCCGCTCAACCATAAAAGGAATGGTTCATATATTCCTAAGCGTAACAGTTTTAAAGAAGCAAATTGTGTTTGGCTCTCTCAAAAGCTTTAGAAATATCTAAGTAACAGACGTGAATGCAAGAATTCCTATGCAACTCCGTCGTCCAGTCGTTTAACGCTTTGAGGAGATTCGTTAGGCAAGAGCGATGAGATCAACATCCATGCTGCGCTGGCGAAAACAAATTACGCAATTCAAAGTGTGCATCCATTCTTTGGGAAGACTATACGTTCCATGACCTTACCAATAACAGGTAATAGTGACGGGACGATAATTTGCAGAGTCAGATATTCAGCCGCCTATGTAGGTGTGTAATTACGCCGACTTCCATTCTATTGGTACCACTCGTTTAAGCAACGAATAGTTAAACCTGCTCGAAAGCGGTTCACAAAGTTGAAGATGACAGCACCTGCGCACATCTGGCGGGATGTCATCCGCACCTGGGGATTTTCTTACATTCAGTTTGAGCAATTGACTTGAGAGAATATCGTAATTTATCACAATTTTGCCCAATGTTTCGATTCCTGAGTTGCCTGAATACTCACATCGCTCCAGTAAAACTTTTGGCACTAACACTTTCGAGTAATACGTCGCGAGAGAAAAGAGAAAGTTTGTAATGAATCGGTGAGATTAGTTCATTGGTAACGGTTGGATTCTGAATAGGGGAAGCTTTGTTAGACCAAGGGTGTCAGTTCGAACGAAGATCAAGCTTAAATTTCACTCGCCTGGCCAATCCTAGGCTGGTTAAGAACCGCACAGGACATGGTTAAGATAGACTTGCGCGATCAATATCAACTGACGCAACACCACCCCTACGTGCCGTGTAATCCCTCAAATGTTTTGGTCTTGGTAGGTGTGAATGACATCTGCAGACAGATTAGCTGGATTGCGCAATCGTTGCGCACACAAGGGGTCACGCATGTTAATGTTTATGCGCTGCAGAACCATATTGTGGAGATATCAGCTCAATCCACCTTAATGAATGCGTTCTCACCAGCCTTGTTATCTCAACCGCCTCAGCGCACCGATTACGGAATCGAGCTAATCCGTCAGTAGATGTCATTCACACCTGCCATGACCAAAACTATTGAGTGATTATACGGCAAGTAGGGGGGTGCGTCAGTTGATATTGATCGCGCTTGTTTATCTTAACGAGCGCAGCACCCACTATGGCATGTGCAGTTCTTAACCGGCTTAGGATTGATCAGGTGAATGAAATGTAATATTGATCACTGTTCGTACTGACACCCTTGGTCTGACGAAGATTCTGAGACAGAACCGAAACGTTACCAATAAACTACTCTCACTGATTCATTACAAACTTTCTTTTCACATGATTAGGATTCTCCCATCGGTCACGAACATTTTCCATTACATTGCTAAGTCGCGAGATCATTTGCCGTTTCCAACACGATCTCAGTGAGTTTTTCGCAATTCTGAACGGCACCAAAAACTGGTTTGACTTTCACTTTCGTGTTCATGATTTTTATAGTAACTTAGGGTTGCGTTCCATTTTGATGAGTTTCTGTATCGTCTCGAATAATTGAAGTTACTTTGTTGCGTAAAATACGGAAATGTTGCCAAGAAGTATACCTATTGTTGGCTTTATGCTGCATCTAAGCTGATCGCTTCAGCGCTATCAACTGTTTTGTTCTGCTGCGGACAAAACGAATTTCATGTTCGGATTTTTAGGAACGATCTGCGAGTTCTCGTCAATCTTCAGCTTAAAAAGGCTACACGTTCGTTTCATTGCGAGTCATGGTTTATGTTGTCCATCTGCCAATGTTCAATCTGCACGAGCGATTTAATATGGACCAATTTATCTACGCGGTGAACCACCCCATACAAAGCAAGCGATTGATTAGTACTGCAAACATAGTCGAACACAAGCACTGGTCACTAAGACCCAGCGGAGCCTGGAATCCGATCGCTCCGACAGATTGTTCTTCCGATGCTCACACCAAATCTAATACGATGGGGCCGTCAGAACCTCTTCTCCAAGTGCGTTCGTGAACATGGTTGTATAGGTCTGATGGTGGCTGCTGTGGTCTGATGGTTTCGAAACCCCATCATCAAAATAAGGGGCTAGTTGCTTCCGGTATTGTACAGATTACATGCGACTTTTGAGTCCTTGCGCTGTGACCTTTGGACTTGAATCTGATGGTTTCCGCTAACCATCAGGTAAGCGGACGTCTTGGTCTTCGTAACCTTTTTAATGTCAGCGAAGTTTAGGTCAGACATGCCGTTGACGATCGGTTTTATAAAGGGTCAGTGTTGATGAGGAAAGCGCTCCGCAAGACACTCCAGCAGATTTATAACAGTTGAGCGTTCACGTGGAATAATCTGCGAAGACGTATATTTTGTAGGGTTGGCATTACGGACTATATTTTTTGACTTTTCGGTAGTTTTAAAGCCAAACCTAGAGTGCTTAGCTATAACAAGTGTTTCAAAAGTGCTGTGTTTCAAAAAATTTAAAAATTGCCGAACAGGTCCCGACATCAGGTTACAATTTATCGACTGAACGATGCTTCTTTTCCGACTTCATTGATAAGTTCCATAAATGATCCAGTTTATTAGCAAATGTCGTAACCAAACGTTTTGGCTAGAAAGTTTCAAAACCATTCCCGGTATCACGTAAGTCGTTCAAAATTGCGCGTCCCAAATTGACCTCACTTGATACGCAAAAATGAAGCACGCAAAATCGTTATTTTCAACAGCGTTTACAGACGCAGCTTACGCCAGGAATGTTTTCATCATTTAAGATCGATATCGCCTCTGCGGTCAATGATTTGTCACATTTTTCTTGGCCCGCTTGTGAGCTGTTGTGGCACGTGACTGATTGGACCTTGCCACCAACCACTTTCTCACACACCACACACTTTTCGCGAGAAGCAGATTTTTTCATTTTAACGTGATCAACCAAAAGCGCAACAAAAGCGGTAAAAATCAATACGGCCGGGGTTGGTTGATGTGGTAATGTGTAGAGTTGGCGCGAGGTGACGAGGTCTAAGTATAGTCAGTCACCAGATTAAGCCGCGAATTGTCAGTCTCTCGTGTAGGATGTTGGTATGAAATTAAGTGCAAATTCCTGTAATCCTCCAAGTAGTTCCCAACAGTGGTAAACACCGATGGGTAAATCTAACAGCTGAAACCCAGAAGGGAAATCAATGGACGAACGAACAGCACAAAATCCACTATTGCTGCACACAAAGAACGAGAAGTCGTAGATAGTTAATTCTTGTATAAGTAGATCCGTCGTAGCAAACGTTCAGGCAGATATCCAAAAATCACACTGATCCAAAACTGTCGGAGCTCAAAAGAATCAATCCGCACGTCGGGTCACTCTTTGTGTGCGGTGGGAAACTTTCAAAAATGTGTCTGAGTAAGCTGAGTATGCTGCATGCGCGCTTATATACGGCATCTGACTGCGGAATTTTTTTCAAATTTCTGCATACCCAGGTACTAAGAACTTTCTCATATGTACTTCACTCGCGTTTAAATGCCAAGTGCGTATAAGTCGTAGATAGTTAATTCTTGTATAAGTAGATCCGTCGTAGCAAACGTTCAGGTAGATATTCAAAAATCACACTGATCCAAAAGTGTCGGAGCTCAAAAGAATCAAACCGCACGTCGGGTCACTCTTTGTGTGCGGTGGGAAACTTTCAAAAATGTGTCTGAGTAAACTGAGTATGCTGCATGCGCGCTTATATACGGCATCTGACCGCGGAATGTTTTTCAAATTTCTGCATACCCAGGTATCAAGAACTTTCTCATATGTACTTCACTCGCGTTTAAATGCCAAGTGCGTATAAGAACATGATGGGTTTTCGAGCGTTATTGTACTCGGCTCGTGGCTTGAAATTTTTCCATCAATTTGACTTTGCTTTATGTTCAGACAGATAAATTGTGAACCAAGCAAACACATTTCTAGTGTTGCTGACACCCTGCAGCTTTCGAATGAGAAAAGAGTGGTCAAAACAATCGAAAACTTTAGATATATTCAGGTAACAGCCATATAACAACTCCCTTCGTTTTATTCTTGCGTTCAAGGTTTTAGAGTCGTGAGCAAGTTAGTCAAACATGTATATGTTTCTCACAATCCATGTTTTGCCTGAGAAAGGATTCCATGTTTCTCTAATTGTCAGGTAACGCGCTCGTAAACCAAGTGTTTCGATACTTCAGATATTACGGGAATGAATGCCACAGGGCAAAAATTGATCGCAACCAAACGAAGGCCACCTTTAAAGATTGGTACAAAAAAGCCTAATTCTACATGGAAAAAACTCCCTTTCTCTGTTTCACACTGTCGATATTAGGTCAATTTTTACTGAGAAAATCGCCCTAATGGTAAAAACATTTTCACCCACTTCCGAATTACATAGCACAAGACTGGAAACCACGGGTCTCAAGCGCGTTCTTGTCATTCGACAGTCCTCGAGATCTGTTGAACACCTTAGACAAATGCGCTGGATGCTCAGAGCTGTTTAAATTAGATATAAGACTAGATGAATATTATCCTAAACTCATTGTTCCATTCCAGCATCGAGCCTACAGCATGAGACCATTTTATTCGTGTGTTCTTCCCCGTTATAGACGAATTTACCGAGCGCGTTTCTGTTCGATAATTAGATGTCGTGCATTCCACATCAAATAAAGTTAAACGTGTTGCTTAATCATGATGTAAGATTCCAGAAATTATAGTCACAAAAAGCATAGCTACACAATTACCATTTCATAGTAAATATTCGTTTCTCAAAATGGAATAAAAAATAATTATGTATTATCAGGTGTAGTGCAGTCAAATACTTACCATGAGTCAATACGCATAGATAAGATCCATGGTAAATGTGACCGTACTTTAGCCCCTGATTCGATAGCATTAATGAATAATGAAAAGGTAACCTCAAGTATGGTCCAGTTGAATACTTATCATGAGTCAATACGCAGGTGTCGTTAAATCGTTATGCAACAAATAAGTATCCGAATTTCGAATGAAAGTTTCGACGCTTGGGGGGATGACAATAGTTTCGGGAAGGGCATTCCAAAGGAAACAGACATGTACATAATAAAAATATCGGTGACAGCTGATACGAGAGAGGGGAATTTGTAGTGTCGCTGAGTGGCTGCGTGTATGTTGTGTCTCACGGTATTCGAATAAATGTTGTAAATCATGATGTGGCGTACTTGATATTATTTATGTTGGTATCACATCACTCCGAAGGCTTCGTGAAGGGGAGTAGGGAGTCTCAGATTTGCAATGGTTCCTCGCACGTTAGTTTCCGGGAACCCCTTACGAGTTTCGTTGCGCAATGGTATATTTTGTCAAGCAACAGTATATCCTTTTTAACCCAGGGAGTCCAAGCTTGTGATGCATGCTCCGTGGTTGAATTAAGTAGGCTTTCATGATGATAGGCAAGGTTCCAGGCGAGAAGGATCTGAATATCTGTCGCAGCATACAAGAAGCTTGGAAGGACGCTTGTAGATGCAAGCTGTACGTTACGCTGCCGTATACCCAGAATCCATGATCCCTTTCCGACTCGATCCAGCTCCAAATCATCTGCTAAAGTGATATTGGTACTGGAATGTTTTACCAATTTGTAACAGCCTGCATTTTTTGGAAATTGAATGGCAGTTTATTTCTATCGACCATTCACGGAGAGTATCTCAATCACTTTGCAACTGTACACAGTTCACTGTTGATTTTATCAGCGTCCGAAGTTTAATATTATCATCAAAGTGAATCACCTTACATGAGAGCCTCGCCGGTATGTCGCTGATATGAACCAAGAATGTACCCGTTGATTCGAGCAGTCACCTTGCGTCACTGAGGTATCTTTTCAGTCATACGAGTAGGTGTCCGCTGATACCCATCTGCTTCAGTTTTTGTAGTGGTCGAAAATGATCAACTCGGCTAAAATCTTTAAACATATCACGATAGCTAGTGTGGATGCTAGCTCCATCGTCAACCGTTTGGGTCCAGTCGTTTAAAACCGTCAACAGGTTTGTCAAGCATCAGTGAAATTCAAGGAAAACATTCAACAACATTTGCCTACCAGGTAGCTTATCCTAAACGATTTCTAGTGCATGGTTACCGTAGAGCCGATTGCTTTATCTACCATATTGCTTAATTATTTGTTCTTCTTCCGCTAAATTATACATCTTTATGCTTCGCTTGATGGAGGCTGTAGAAATACATGATTTCATAACGTGATTCTTTTAAAATAGCCGAAAATTTCCACACGCCAATTGCTGGTCGACAATTTACGGCCTCAGCTTGAACTGATCAAACTAAGAAGCGAATGGTTTTCTTGTTATTCACGTATTTTACACTGCCGGATTAATATAACTCGCAAAATTCAGAAAACAAGGTTTATGGCATAATCAGGGTGAGATTGCACAGTGAAATTGGAATAATCAGTCTTATTTTCTAAATGCTCTACTAGACAATTATTCCGTAATGCGGTGTAGTTGCACCAATTTAGCCCCGATGGATCGTCCAAGTATTTGTTCCATGCCATGCCACGTTTACACATCCATTTCCGAGTACTGCTCCTAAGAGGCTATTTTGGACGATGCTTGTTGCTTATTATTTTCAAGATTGGTAACAAATCAATGATGATACGCAGTTTGTTGTAAATAGTTCTCCAAATTTCCTGATCTGATATGAGTTCAAAGAAATCCAAAAAATTGGCAATAATATTTTTATGGTAATTTACAATCATGGAAATGTTCCGAGTGACGCGCAAAATCCCCGGGTAAATAATCAGAACCCAACTAGGATTTGTCAACACACGCGGTACTGTATCGAGGTAATCAAAATATAGGAAAAACATGCCTCAATTATTGATGTCAACCGGGTTCAAATCCGGGTCAATGTCAGAAACAATATCGAGCAAGTATCACGGTACGCGCACGAATCCAAACGGAAAAAATGGCGCAGTAAAATGGAGTCAAAATAATGCAAGATAAAGCGTAAAACAAAATGCAGTGGGGAAAAAGTGAATGGGACAGGGTTATACTTGTATGCCAACTGTTATATAGGGTTCGTACAACGAACCACGATGTTCAGACACGGAATCACAAAGTGATTCTTGGTTAAGCACTCGAGGCGCTTATGGATGACCAAAGTAATGTGTTGTTGTAAGGGATGGGGATGTGAGCAACACATTACTTTGAATGGGAGTGTTTATATTTCACAATTCACAAGAAATATAACAAAGTAGAGGTTGGAAGGTGAAAAGATTCAACAGTAATAAGAGCTCGAAGCAAGTTATAGTTCATATTTGCTCGTATTGATAGATATAATCAAATGTCATGACAACGTGATCACTCAATCTGAGTGGAGCTGTATATGAATCATATTCGATCATGAGTTCTTCGTTTGTATGAGTTCCAGGTTATATGGGGTTTCTTCCGATAGCAATCCCGTTGGTTGTTGTGTATGGTTGTGAAGTGGGGTGCAAATCATTATTTCGTGAAGATAGCTTTTAAGGAAATCGCTTCTCACAATGTGTGTACCAGGTGTCGGTACTTACTTTTACTTTGTGCGACTATCTCCTCCTGGAGGATGAGTCGGCTTTGTAGAAAAGTCAAGATCAGAGCGACACATGTGTATTCACTACACGTCAACAAACATATGAATCATCATGGGAATTAGAATACATAGATAGATACACTGACAGCTACTGCATTCTGATTGGACAATAAGTATTCATGCTGACAGCCACTTCACATCCTTCCGTTTTTCAAACGATCGGCTCATCGACATCTTGCGCGTGACAATTGAATTTATATCGTTCACTTGACCGAGGCAAAGTTCTTCGAGCTTCGCGAAGATTGTTCCCCAGTCATCTGCGTCTTCGTTCTCAACAAAAGTGAAACACTGTATAAAATCCGTCGCCTGTTCACCAAGCGCATTCCTCAGCGTCACAATTTGATACACTTTATCGGTATTCGTCAGATTCGCCAACGTCCGAAAGTCGCTGAAGTGTTGCTTCCACAGTTTCAATCTCTCGTTCACTTGACCGAGGCAATGTTCTTCGAGCTTCGCGAAGATAGTTTCCCAGTCATCTGCGTTTTCGTTCTTATCAAAGGTGAAACACTGTATGAAATTCGTCGCCTGTTCACCAAGCGCATTCCTCAGCGTCACCATTTGATACGCTTTGTCGGTTTTCGTCAGATTCGCCAACGTCCGAATGTCTCTAATCTGTTCCTTCCACCGTTTCCATCTCTCTGCCAATCCTTCATCGCCTTCCATTGAGTGTTGTCGGTGGTCGAACATTAAAGCCGCTAAAACGGGCGTTCTCAGTTCTATCCGACGTTTTCTCGTCGATCACCCTCGTCACCATGTAGAAAAGTCAAGATCAGAGCGACACATGTGTATTCACTACACGTCAACAAACATATGAATCATCATGGGAATTAGAATACATAGATAGATACACTGACAGCTACTGCATTCTGATTGGACAATAAGTATTCATGCTGACAGCCACTCCACAGGCTTCAATGAAGATTCTTTGGAATTTGGGTACAAAGTGGCGTCCCCAGCACCACCCGGTACACAAAAATCACCTAGCAGGAGCGAATGTATGTACGTTAACTTATCAACGTTCATAGAAAAACAAATACATTTCCATACTTGAAGAATACTGCACTAGTGTTGAATGCATTAGCGATGTGTGTTAATCACAAGGTTTCGTTTTATATGCCGAACGCCACTCTCCGGCACAACACAAGAGTAGGAAGCGCTGAAAACCTCGACGACGACAATTGCAAAGATGTAATAAATCGGGTTTTGGAATGATTGTATGAAGATTGTTAGAGCGACTGCTCTCTAAAGCATGCGGAGATGGACAACGTGCGCCGAACGATATGCAACTCGTCAAAGTCAGTCAAACGGGACAAGAGCTGTCAGGACCTGAAGTGAACCAGTTGGCAGGAAATCGATTTACAAATCAGAACGCAGTGACATCCGGGACAGACGTGTCAGGAATAGTATATGGTATGAAAGCACAGGCCTGATCCAGGCAAAGTGCCGTACAGTCAGAGGCTGCACGTGGGCTAAGATACTGTCAGGTTGCCCAGGCCTAGACAGATATGAGGGGGGAATAGAATAGAATAGACGGGTCAGGACATTGTGGTTGAGTGACTTGCCTATAAAAGGAAGGCGTGTGTACCTATCTTTGTCATGAGCGGATTCAACGCGTTTGACTGTTGTGAGATACATAGGTGAAGGTGATTAACGTTGGAAAGTTTGACCTCACGGATGAATCGATAAATGGGCGCGAAACGCGGGGGGACGTGGTTAATGGTGAATTAATTGTCTCGAAGCCCGTTTAGACAACGTAATAGAGGTTATAACAGGCAACGTAAACCGATCTTGATTGACCTGAAGTAATTCCTCTCCACACCCACTGCAATAGTAATCAATGTATTGTGGTGCCCACATCTCTCGTGAGCAAGTTTACACTTTAAAACTCAAAATTTTCAATCGATTCACCATTGATATCACAAATGGAGATCATTACCAAGCCAGCTCATAGATGGCGAAATGATTGACCTCTGTATGTCGCAATAAAATTCGAACGCAATGTGAACCATTTGTTCAATAATGAAAGAATTGCTGTTCAACCCATCACAATTATTCATTTGATGACTAATTGAGATCCAAATCACACTAAGTTTGAATATAAATAAACAGTAACCATGATTTTTCAATGCTTGTCCACATTTGGGTAAGTCTTCAAGGTGGCGCGGAGTCAGATTGGATTGAAAATTCCTTGACGTTGAAATATTAATGGTATGAATAAAATCAATAACAAACGGGAAGACAACCTGCCACGTGACATGTGTTTGCCAGGGCATGACCGTTGTAGCATAACTTGCTCAAGTCATAGATAACGAACGATGGAGGAGAATGCATTTTGAGAAACATTCAGCTAACTATGGTCACAATGTCCGATTCATCTTGAACACAGATCTTATAGAACTTGATAGAAGATCGAGCAAATATCCTCTCTAATTAGACTGCACATTCATGAGAAATGCTGTGCAGTATGAGAACATCATGCACTTCAGAAGCACATCCATATCAGACATCAACCAATGTGAACGATCGAACATATCCTCAGGTTTCACTCACTCCCCATACTAAATTAAAAAAGCGAGGAGCGCTATACGATCAGAGGTTCATTTTTCAAGCACACATGCCATACCGCCAATATCCACAGCATCACCGGAGCAGATGCAGGAAAGGACTATTCGCAATAGGCGAGACCGCTTTACAATTTGTTCCTAATCATTAATAGCTTTTATAGAAATTTCTCAGGTATTCCTCTTTGGGACTTGTTGAATGTGACATTAGATTACACAACATGGGTAGCCAAAATTAGACTTTAAAGCCACTATTCCATAGATTTCGTACAAACAACCTCGATGCTTAAACACAGAATCACAGACAGATTAATTGGTCTAGCGTTCAAGACGCTTACGGATGACCAATGTTGTTGGAAGTGCTGAACTTGTAACTTGTGTGCGACTATCTCCTCCTGGAGGATGAGTCGGCTTCAATGAAGATTCTTGGGAATTCGGGTACAAAGCGGCGTCCCCAGCACCACTCAGCGTTGGTTCCAGTTAGCTCCTCTAGTCTTTGGCAGCAGGGAGTTGCCAGAAAGAGGTGGTGTGCACCAACTAACCATCTACCAGACTCTGTTCCAGGGTTTTCTCCCGAAGCCTTTCCCGCGATCGGCTATCACGCAAGGCAGTGGAGGTTTAAAATCAGGGTGTTCCTTGCCTTAAATGAAATGCCCTACCAAGCTAACGAGCTCCATCTGCCCGAAGCAAACTGGTATTCAGGCGCCAGTCACTCGCCGGGCTCGGGGAGCCACTCCTGCAGGCCAAAAGCTGGACTCCGTCGTCACAGGCTATTTGAGACGCGCGCCATATGGGAGCATTTTATAAACAGTCGGAATTTATCCCCACTGCAACCCCCGGCTATGACAACCTTTGAGCAACAGGTCACATGGACAGACACTTTTACTTGGAACGTTGCGTATCGATACAATTTTTTCAGCTGAATGCTAGTTAAGTGGTTTGCAGAGATGCGGTTCGATTAACGGAGAATTCATTTAGGTTTGCGTTAGTCAGTTTGAACATTTAGATCCTAATTGGATCTGTAGACCGAGCGATGAATGCTCGGAGATTGTGCAGGTGACTCGCCGAACATCCTTACTTCAGCCCCCAGCTCCTAGTGGGACTATAACTTGGCAGGCGAAGGTCTAAAATTGAATCCGAAAGGAGTAGACCGAGCAATAATTGTGACAGGAACAGAGGCAACACAACACCATAGTGAACACAACCAGGTAGGGGCATGAACGCGACACGCATAAGATATTTATTGAAAACAAATGGAATAATCTTTATGGTGAACGTTGGGTTATAACATGAAGATACGTCAATTTATACAGCAAATCAGCTTGAGTTGAACAGACGGGTGAATCACACTCCGAGGATGCGGGCGGTGATACGATGCATCAGTTTTCTTCGGCGCCAGTTCGCAAAACACGTTTCTGAAAGAATTCGCTCATCTGATTTAAGTTGATCGGAATACGGCCGAGGGACCATGCGCAGATGATCGCGCATAATGCCACCAGAAGGGACAGGAGTAGCAGGGATTTGACGGAAAACTGAAAGTGGAATAACAGAAAGACAGAGCGAATAATACGGTTGATGAACAACACGGAAGGTGTATGTTGCGTTGCTGTTTCTTCGGGGGGGATGACCGTGAAGCAACAATTTATTTACACCCGATTATCGATAGTTTCTAGGAGGATAATCGCTAAGAGTTTTCGACGTGATTCAAAGTTGAAACAAATTAGTGAACCGGGCTGATTTTATTGGTTAAAAATAGTGTGCAATTTACAGCCAATCAGCAATTAGGGCTGATTAATTCGCTTAGAGCAGTGCCTCCTAACAGGGTAGCGTGTTAATAATGGCTGCGGTCACGAAGAAGACTGGATGTCCGACCGCATTTTGCATACCGAAACAGGGCTTTTGCGGATGCTGGATTCTGATTGGTTTCGATGCGCGAAGGTATGAAACTCGACTTAGTGCATCCACGAGGTCCAAAAACTTAATGGTCGCTGATCTTCAACTTACATCCGTGCCCGATGCCGGTATAGACATTGCTTGCAATCAACCAATGAAATACTTCGCGTTATGGTTCATCTAACGGTTAGATTCTAACCGGTTGGCCAAATAAAGTGGAGATCTGATTCTGAGAAATTTTAGGAGAGTTGGTTCTGATGGAAGATAGAATGTATTAAGGAGAATCTACAAACAAACATATTCTCAAGAAAGACTTTCAAATTGTATGCCCCAATCAGAACGGAATTAAACCTTACTCGTGTCATCTCCCAGCTTCTTGATTCAGTCGGCCAGCAGCACGGTACCTTACAAAAGAGACCACAGGAACAGCGAGGAAGATTTCATCCTGGTGTAGATGAAATTTAGTCACTGACATGTGGAAGAACGCTGCATTAAAAACAGACTACAATAGCTCCCTTTTTGATTTTAATCCCCTATCGATAGGAAAGCATTGTTACGCTAAGAAACGCGAACATATTTCGGGTGCTATATTCCAATAGTTCAGAGCGTGTTAGCGTGTAACATGAGTAGTCAGTCAACATTTCTAGAGTTAGCGGTGTCCGACAGAGGCATACGATTTCCCAATATTTGCTCACTTTTGTAATTGACGCCATAAAGTAGGTATGCTCAAGTTAGTTTGGACAGACTATGTACAATTCCACCATGATAGTATTAACAAGACAAAGTTGCGACTGTGGATCGTTTTAACTGCTTGGATATTGGTAATAATCGTAGCGGTTGTTTGAATAACGGAAGTTCGGTCTGCATCTTCATCATGAATTGGGTTATTTGTAGAGTCAGGGAGAGGTTTGCCTGAAAGGCGTTACTTGTCGCATTTGTCAACGGCAGAGTCTGTGGGGCAACAATTAGGGCTATCTTGTTGTATGGATTTGAATCCTGCACACTGGAGAAACATGACGCAATACATCTGTGGGTCTTGGAAAATCGCTGCATTATCACCGAAGGTAATTGGCAACAGTGGATACATAACACAACTTTCCAAAATAGATATCGGAAAAGGATTCAACGTGCATAGTGCGCTGGTTAGGTCACGAATGGGAAATCATCGTATTCCAAACGCGCGTTTGTATGTCACTGAAAACTTGGGAGGTCCCCGTTGAAATGGTGACAGAATCTACTTAGCTCGAGTAGATGAGAGCGTTGACAGCTACACTAGCTGGAGTGGCCAGTCTCACTGCTTGGAGTGCACCCATTAGACTTCCTGGTGGCTTCTTACTTTCAGATACATGGCGCAGAATATCGGCGGTCATAATGTAGCCATATGCTTAGAGTGCTTCGTTGAACTTATGATGATGAATGACAGTGAAATGTGTAAGGAAGTTGTACAGATGATGTTGATCGATTCTTTCACCAAAACCGATTGAATGTGTGTTTCATCCGAGGTGCAGGCACCTCACTGCGATCTCCGATCAGTAATTATTTACGTCCCAACTTCCCATTGATACCAAAGGTTTGACCGCGTCATCAATGTATGGTAATTAAGTACTTGCTAACGGTGTAATGGTGTCCATGCTGATGATTGAATGTTACTCGAGGAGTGACGAGCAGTTTAACAGCCAAACCGCATTCACGCTAATCGCGTTAATTAAAAAATAAAGTGCCCCAGGGAGTGAGGTATCTGTTTTTCGGATTCTGGAAACACTTCTTCCAATGTCACATCCTCGAATGGATTTCACACACCATCAAAAAAGAATTTGAGAAGCGCGTGCATTTAGCAGGCACCATGGAAAGTTAGAAAAAATCAAGTATCTTGGATTCACAACCTGCCGTGAGGAATCGAACAACGTAGGTTTACACAGTTCAAGTAATCCCCGTCAAGAACAAAACAGATACACAAATTGAGTTGTCAGCTTGAGACTGGTGATGATTGCATCGGCACCACAAACCGGGTTGTTCGAATGCGTTGTGATCTATTGTTTTAGACTACTTATGAGTAGCGCATTCAAAACTAAAATTGGATCATGTGGTGTCATTCATAATAAGCGTTAGTCAAATGAGGATTCCGAGATAAGATCCACGAACCAAACCATCGTATGGTATGGTATGAAAGCACAAGCCTGATCCAGGCAAAGTGCCGCACAGTCCGAGACTGCACGTGGGCTAAGAAACTGTCAGGTTGCTCAGGCCTAGACAGATATGAGGAAGAAAAAAGAACAGGAAATGGTAGTGAGACTCCAGCCTGTTTCAGCATGCAGCTCACTACCTCTAGCCAATCAATTTAGCATGGTGTTAGCCGCACAGCACAAAGTACTGCATGATTGCACATCCGTGCAATCGAACCACACCATAGGTAGACGAAAAACGTTTCTATTCGAAAAAAGGATATTTTAAGAACTAGTTTTTCTAACATCGGAGAGTTGCTTTCAAGGTATCGCCAATGGCTGTACGAAAAAACAGAATTCGCCAGTAGCATACAGAACACTGATCTGGATGTTTCTATTTAGGTTTTTCAGAGCAGCGGATTTCGTAGCTCATGACGGGCGCAAGACAGCGCCATATTTAGCGAAATCAATGAAGCACAACAAGGCTACAATTCACAACGAGAAAATGGCACTCATGCTACTCAACACAAGGTTGTCATAACCCGGGGGTGGCAGTGGGGATAAACTCCCACTGTCTATACAATGCTCCCATATGGCGTGCGTCTCAAATAGCCTCTGACAACGAAGTCCAGCATTTGGCCTACACGAGTGGCTCCCGAGCCCGGCGGAACTGCTTCTACCAACAGGAGAACGGGCAGGGGCGAGTGACTGTCGCCTGAAAACCGGTTTTCTTCGGGCAAATGGAGCTCGTTATCCTGGGAGGGCATTTCATCTAGGGGAAGGAAAGCACTGATTTTAAACCTCCGCTGTCTTGCGGGATACCCGATCGAGAGAAAGGCTTCGGGAGAAAACCCAGAAGGAAAATCTGGAGCAGAGTCTCGTAGACGGTTAGTTGGTGCACACCCCTAGTTTCTGGCAACTCCTTTCTAGCTTGCAGGTCGCACTTGGTTGTGAAAAGACTAGAGAAGCTGCTTTGTACCCAAATTCCCAAGTCTCTTCATGACTCGCGGATCACATCCGTGACATCAACGAAACCGACTCATCCTCCAGGAGGAGATAGTCGCACGAAAGAAAGAACAGAAACACTTACCAAGTGTCTCGAAAGTCGCTGTGTCGTGGACTGAGGTTCTTTCTTCGGGTTCAGGTTCGGGAACGTACGGGAAACACCGCGTTTCCATCGCTCCTCTTGACGTTGTTGTAGAGCTTGAGCGCGTTGTAATTCGCCTGCGACCACAGGTGAGTTCGGATTAATAGCGTGAAGTCGTTTCAAAATAGGAATAGCCTCGTCTGTGTCACCCTGTTCCAGGAGAGCCTGTGGAGAACAACAAGAAAATAGTTTAGGGGAAAAACGACACAGCAACACTCTTCTAAGTTCACAAACGGAGACCAATACGGTCTATTGTTGCATATATCAGACCAGGTTCCGCAACCCCGTGGCACTCACGGCTGCGTTGTACACTCGACCTTTACTACGGAGTGTAACAATGCGCGGTGAATGGTGAAAGTTGGTAAAACGCTACACATACTTTGTGAGATATTTTCATCGACACAACCGGTAGAAAGAAACGAAGCCATCTAGCATGTCTAGATTGGAATTAGTGGGATTTAAAAGAGAACCCAAAGTATGAGCTTTACGCTTACTAGGCGCAAAATAAATGTCAAATTTTGAGGCTTCAAGTGCCATGCGATCCTGGGTTAGTTTCATAATAGAAGGGTCGTATCCCGCAAAGGGAGACGCCATCCACGTATTTAAGATTGGTAAACCTCTCAGCTAGCATAAGTTCGACTTGACGCGCCCTTTGGATCAAATAAAAGTTCCCTCGGGCATTGACGATCTGCAGGTCAAGAAGGAACGCCGAGATATAACAGACCTAACGCACTTCGCTGCAGACAATGAACGAGGATCATCATCATTGATAGCATTACACCGGAATAAAATTCTAAATAGATGGGGAAGAGTGGGACTTATAAAGTTACTGAACCTATAAAAGATCAGGCACAGACACACTGGAATGAGGTACCTACAGATAAAAATCGAACACGCATTAAAGCAAGTGTTGTGAACGAGTAGAGTGAAATCAGCATGACAGCTTCCTTGTGGCTTTCACTGTCACGCATCATAACAAGCTTTCCTCGTCACTTCACTTGACTACAGACAAGATCAATCATACACTCCAACATGTCAACAACAAGACCGCCACAAACACTAGAGTTCAATCTGGACAAAATGACAGCTGCTCTCCCAATCCGCTTATTAATCTCCGTGTCTAGCGAGAGGTTATCCGCAATGGTTGAACCAAGGTATGTGAACTGATGTACTGGTTCAAGCTGACAGTTTCCAACTGTGATGATTGGAGGCGATGCAGTCCCTTGACCAAGGACTTTGGTCTTGCTCATGCTGATTGTTAGCCCAGTCTTTGTACGCGGTTAATTAGCGATGGGAGGTATTCTTTTGAGCGAGCAATAATGGCTGCATCGTCGGCGAACAGCAAGTCCCGATTAACACACCCCATACCTAGTTTGTGCTCCCAACCCGTTCAGGTTGAAAAGCTTGCCATCACTTCGCGTGCGTACATAAATGCCTGTTGTCTTCGTCCTAAAAGTGTGCTTCAGAAGCAAAGCAAAGAAAATGCCGAAAAGCGTGGGAGCAAGAAAACACTCTTGTTTGACGCCTCGGCGAATCTCAAAGGCTTCTGACAAAAACACTGGAAAAGCATGTCACACCCATGGTTGTGAAACCCAGCTCTACGGCATTCGAAGGCGGGAACGTGACTGGATAACAATTTGCAATGATCTCGCATAAGATCCACCCGAGTGGGCTGGTGCCATTTGATATGGTAATGAAGCAAGCTAAATAAAACAAGTAAGTAAGTCTGTGCAAACCAGTAAACAAAGAGGTGGGGAAAATGTCATAGCTCACCTTTCCTTTGCGAAACAATGCTTTACAGTTCGACGGATCTTTACTCAGTACGAAGTCACACGATTTGATTGCAGCCTGATAAGCTTGAATCTGTGGGAAAGAAAACGAGTCATCTGTTTAATACCAATTGAGCAGACATCTTTTACAGGGAAATAAGTGCAAGTATAGCGGCGCATATGGCACTATCGAAATGTGGTCGTCTGCGGTTCGTAGCTCGATATCGGTAAAGTCGGTCCCTGAATTGACTTGAGATGTTTCGACCAGTCAGTGGATTGTAGACCGGGCGACTTGTTTAGCTGACCCGGGTTCCGAGGTATAGTTTCGAATCGTGTTCAATGGTGTTCTTCGAGTGGATTGCAGATTGTCAAGGGGCGGTGATGAGATTTAGTTAGAAGTGAGGCGAGGGAAACAACCAGGAGACTCTAACGTTGTTATTCATGCATGGAAATAGAATCTAAATACACCCACCACATTTATAATGTTACGGTTATCGTAAGCTATCAAGATAGCGGTAAAGATGATGAAGCCACGAATAAAAGAGTCTGGAAGATGATTCTAGCAAAATCTTCTGGGCGATAAATGTGAACGCAGCTACAGATCGCCTGACGGGGCTACGGAAGACACAGAAGACACATCGGGATGATGTGGCGAGACCTTAAATGTTCATACAGACAAGATTTGCGAACGAATAATTGGGTATCAGCGAGGCAGTTCCCTAAGAAATACCATTGTGGTGTACCAAAAATAGCGTCTCAAGTGGCCACACAGGTAGATTCGTCGAACTTTCTGAATTGATGTTGACTGTACAGAACGATACTCAGGGCCACATTTCTTAGCTTAAGCAATCACGCCAAAGCCCTATTGCGCCGGGCAGACCCAATTACATACAGTTTACCCGTCCATGGCTTCAGCTACTGGAGCCGAGTCAATTTGGCCATCCTTACGAAAACGGTTGTTAAGTCTCAGTCATACATGGTCCAGTCAACGAGCTTGTGCTTGTTCAACGTTGTTGCTATAGCCACACTGCTAGCGAAAAGTACAATACGGTGACTTCCTCGAAGTGTCTGACACATCCTCGCTTCCAGTTGCTAGTTAATGAAAAGCGTTGACAGTCTGGGTCAAACACCGATTATTTGGAGTCTGGCAAAGTAGCAAGACGCTGTGTCTACTTCAGACTCATTCGCTTGTTATTCGAATAAAGCGACGCTTGTCGTTTGATGGAAAATTCCAGACAGAATGGGACAGCTTCCCGGTTGCTGGGGGATAACCCCCTGCGAATCACATATTTGACATGTTTTGACAGACAACGGAAACCCATTTGCACTTTAATAATCACAAACAGCAGTTCAAATGAAAAGCGAGGCAAAATGAGAATTAGTCGAATTTGAGTGGCTTCCAAAGCTATGGCTCGGTCAGATTGACAGTGCAACGCTGCAAATTTACTATTGTGTCATTCCTGCCGTATTTCAAAATTGACCGTCCAAGAAGGTACTATCTCTGCCTGTACAGAGTATGAAACACGTCGGGGGTGATACAAAAATTCTGCCTCATGTGATCTCACGGGAAATGAAGATGGAAGGGCCTTTGTGAGCAATACCAAGTCTTCTCACTAGATGTTATATTTAATCCGCTGGTAATTCAAGGAATGTAACGCGTGACGTTTTGCGTTATTCACCGTAATCAGTGCTTGAGAGGCGTAATTTCATCTTGAGTGTATTTCAGTTGACCGAACATGCGAGATTTGAATGAATTCTATGCGTCTCTGACGAAGACGATGTTGGCCTCCTTCGGTCGATGTCGACCATGGATGTACATCACAATCGCGTGAATGTTCATGTTCTGCAGCTTTTGGAATGACTAAACAGTCCGATTCTGGAGGAACAGTCTCTCCCGCAGCGCTGGCAACGATAGTCAGAACTCGGTTGTAGTTGCAGTTGCACGCCGGCGGCGTGATCTGCGTTCAGCAGCCAATAGCTGTATCTGTTCCTCCCTAGCTTGCAGACGACGCTTTACACAGTGCCTCTAATGTAAACGGTCAAGAGCAAATTCTTCCCAACTCGCGGGGTCAATGCCAAGAGCTTTCATATTTCTTTGCAAACGTCTTTGTACCGCAAGTGCGGTCTGCCCAATGGTCAACTTCCGAATTGCAACTCACCATAGAGTAGATCTTTCTGAATACCACCATTTTCCATTATGTAGACATGACCAAGCCACCGCAGGCGGCGCTGCCGAAATAGGGTGAACACGCTCTGTAGACGATGAAGGTATTACAAAAGAACAAAGAATTAGTTGGTAAAAGCAGAAGCGTCCAGAAACAAAACAACTGTTCGCAGTTTCTTCAAGAACTTCATTGGTGCTTCTGAGGATTCACCCTTCCCTCAATAGTCCTATTGCCTTGGTGTGTGGCGAAACATTAAACGCCGACGAAATGCAAAACGCGATTTCGGTGCCCAAACCTAACCCGCTGATGAGAAAGTTCACGTAAACAATATACCGGTTGTAGTGAAATACACATATCGGTTCAACGGATGTGCAGATTTGGCTTAGCACAGCGCTGTGAGCACGATGGTCGTTCAATAGGGTAGCGATTGTACATTGACTTTCGTACTTTGCTTTGTCGATTATTACCTTGAATAATACACACATTTTCCCACGCGCTTATCTTGTTTTAACGTGGTTGCATCGGTTGTTTGTGGGCTTGCCTATTCTATCGTATACTGACGGCTAACTGATTGTGATATTTCAGCCCGTCCGGAAGCCTTCGAACACTACATATCCTCGTGGAGTTCTTAATTGGAATTATTATTGTACGTGGATATTGTTCAGATGGTGTCCGCCGAGCTTATGTAGTAGTTGGACGTTTCGTCATCAAGCAGAACTTCTTTCGAAGTCTGGCGATGATGTCATCTAGCTTGATGACGAAACGTTCAACAACTAAACAAGCTCGGCGAACGCCATCTGAACAATATCCTCATCCTGAGCTACGTGGATATCACCAGAATACACGCAGCGTGACTATCCGTGAAAACACATTCGGTACCAAATCTACCACATCAAAGAATGCACGTGGTCCAAGATACTGCCTGGTTGCCCAGACAGACATAAAGGAAAAGTGACAGTGAGACTTCAGCATGTATGCAGTTCCGTACTGCGTGCATCGTAATACAGAGGCAAACGAACAGAGATTGAAAGAAACTAAGACCCGTTCGAAAGGATTTACTCTTCTAGAACACGAGTACAGTACCATCCGGCGAACCACGGCAGAAAAGCGTCTAGGTAGATGCTGGGGACGCCGCTTTGTACCCAAATTCCCAAGAATCTTCATCGAAGTCGACTCATCCTCCAGGAGGAGATAGTCGCACAAAAGTAAAAAGTAGGTAGGTGTAGTATCGTATTGCCCTATTCGTTTAGACCTAGGCAACCTGAGAGTATCTTAGCCCATTTGCAGTCAACCACGGCGTGGCAATTTGGCTGAATCCAGGATTGTGATTTCATCATAATCCGATTGTCCTACCTCGGCCTTGGCAACCGGGTAGTATGTCGCCTTCAACAAGAAACATGGAACCCACTTCAACCACTACTTGCTGTCCAAACTATCTTCGCTACATACATCACATGCCGATCCTTATATCCCACGCCCCTCTTCTCTTTATTTCGAATAAAAAGACAAAAAAGATCAAAAACAGCATGTGTAAACAGACAAAAATATCCTCCCTTTTTTCGTTCATCATGTACCCTCCTCGTGGTATACTTGTTGGCACATCGTCTGTAAAGACTTGCGTAATAATAATAATAATATAATCTGATTGTGGGAATGTCTCATGAAACGCCAAAAAACCACAATGTCCAATTTTGATGCAACAGAAAGAAGCGCATAGATTCGCAGTTAAATAGTAATGATAGCTTACTTGATCAACAATGGTTCCAGTTAAAGATCACCACAGAGGCTTTAGCGACATTCGGTCTTGGTCTCTCCCCAGTGAGACTGGATTTCTCCAAAGTCTCAAGTAACAGCTACTCTAATGAACGGTTCTTCAGAATGCCGGCTCATTAACAGAGTTGCTACACCGGAGTTTCCCAACCAGGGAGATGCTTTGTTGTGTTGTCCAGTTAAGTGTTATCATTCTCTGTTGGTTCTTTGTCAATTTTTCAACGTATTCTGTGTTCGGGAAGTGATCATATCTCCTGCATTTTTCCACAGAGTATGTGAAAACACACTAAATTATTTTGAGGGTTCAGTGCATTAAAAAGGTTGGGAACCACTGTGCTACACGATTCGCAAGGGGGTACCGTCAGCTATATAGGGGGATTAATTTGTAATAAAGACTAAACGAACGTTGTAGACTTTGACAGATTTGTTCGCCCGATTCAAACCACGTCTCGAATCGTTACCTTTATCTAACAGCTCCAAGACTGGCCGAAACAATGGCTTTAGTGTTGCTATCCCACAAACGCTAATGTCCCGTTGCAAAGGATGCCTGGCAAACTGCCAAGAGAGGAGAAGAATTTTATTGAACCATTTCTACTTGACTAGTTGAAATGTTATCTGAGGAATTGGAGTTTTGCCCTTAGACTGGTATACATACCGTTAACTAAACGTGGAGATAAAACCACTAAATGCGCCTCGTCGATAACCCCCTGGGCGAAAACCCAACGCTACCATTCAAACGCAAAGTTGAGAGAAGCCGCTACCTAACAACGGTTTGGCTATAAGAGATGAGCTAAGCGATTATTCGTTATTGCCACTGAAACTTCAGACTTCATCGAGATACATGAGTATAAAGATACGCGTATGAACGCTGGGACAAATGCAGGAGATGGAAGTTGTTCATGGTGGACAGTGTTGGCAACAACGATTCAGCTAATAGAAGACACACACACAGAGAGAGAGAGCGCGAAATCAAATACGAACCTTGAGTTGTGTGAGTGCCAGATTATTATGCAATTTGATTTCCAGCTCGTTTACTTCGTCGCAAGCATTCACTGTGCCGGAATATTGAAGGTCCTCCGAGGGAGCAGTCAGGATTCGCAAGGCTTTGCTATAACTGTTCACGGCGAACGGATACTCCTCCCGGCTATTCAAGGTAACGGAAGCGATGTCAGCAAAAGGGTCAAGACATACCGGAAATAGTAATTCCCTCGCTCTCGCTTCTCTTCTGCAATTTGTACGCGTTGTTCATTCGGCATGGTGGAATAGCAAGGTGCATCCTGGACACCATGCACCTGAACTTCATAACGTAGCTTGGAATCCGGAGGAATGTCAGGTTCTCTGGAAAACAAGGTGACCAACAGTGTAAATACAACTAATATTTCAATTAAAAAACACGCATTCTCATGAAAAAGACAAAATCAAACTTAGACAAGCGTCGTTTTTGGTGTGGGGGCGATGGCTAAGGTTCGCATGAAAACACGTACAATATGAGAAAAATATTTTTTTCATTTGAAACGAAGTAAAACGCATCACAAGCCAATAAGATCGATTACGTGGTGCACGAACAAGGATTGATTCGCAAGTCAATGATAGCTGACATCAAGAAACTGTTCATGTTTAAAAACAAGTCAACTACATCGAACCGACAAGACTTGCACCACGAATCTCGGCAACATCAAGATGTTCCGGCGTCCTATTGTCAAACAGTTCACAAGATTCGTTAAATGAACTAAATGAATTTGACAAAGATGTCAAAGCCTGATTTCATTAATAAGTAGTATATGACGTTCGAAAAGCAGGACGGGAGCACACGACTGGTTTCGCTCATCAGGTGCGTATCCGTGACCTGACATTCGAAAGACGTTCTGACTTTGTGCTAAAACGATTTATTTGAGAATTCGAGGATAAATCCTCATTTTCAAATTGAAATTTAGCTTTCATGTGGGTTCCAAGGTCATAGCCGGGGGTGGTAGTGGGGATAAGCTCCCAGTCTACAAAATGCTCCCATGTAGAGCGCGTCTCAAATTGCCTCTGACAACCAAGTCCAGCTTCTGGACTGCACGAGTGGTTCCCCGAGCCCGGCGGAACTGCTTCTGCCAACAGGAGAAGGGGCGAGGACGAGTGACTGGCGCCTGAAAACCAGTTTGCTTCAGGCAGACGGAGCTCGTCAGCCTGGGAAGGCATTTCATCTAAGGGGAGGAAAACCCTGATTTTAAACCTCCGCTGTCTTGCGGGATACCCGATCGCGGGAAAGGCATAGGGAGAAAACCCTGAGGAAAAACCTGGAACAGAGTCCGGTAGACGGTTAGTTGTTGCACACTACCTCTTTCTGGCAACTTCCTGTTGCCTCGCAGGTGGCACTTAGTTGTGCAGAGGCTAGAGAAGCTGACTCGAACAAACGCCGACTGGTGCTGGGGACGCCGCTTTGAACCCAAATTCCCAAGAATCTTCATTGAAACCGATTCATCCTCCCGGAGGAGATAGTCACATAAAAGACAAGAAGACAAGACTAAGCTAAGTCCCACAGTCGGTGCAATGCAGCACCGTCCTGCTTGTCGAACGTATTATACTACTTATTAATGAAATCTGACTTTAATACAATCTACCATCAGACTGGTATTGGAATGCTGCGATAATATTCCAAACAGTTACCGGTGCTGCATTGCACCGACTGTGGGAATTAGCTTAGTCCCCACGTGAAAGCTAAATGTTCATTTGCAAAAGAGGATTTATCCTCGAATTCGCAAGCGTCCAAGCCTGCTTGCCCACGGGTGACCTCTTAAGGTCAACACAAGTCCTACAGATTTCATATGGTATGCGCTCGAGGTTAAGAGGCTGTCCTCGTTTTAATGCGCATCATTCAATTTTATTGCGCAAGCTTCTGCAGCAGTTAAACTAGTGACGACATTGATCACACATGACTATAAACAAACGTGCCTGAATTCTACCGAAGGAAATCTAATCAATGTTACGTTTGCCTGCGTATGAAATCACAAACCCGAAGTTATACAAAAGTAACTCAAAGGGCTGAGATATTGTTAGGCCTAGAAAGCTCCAACGAGAATCCAGCGTGTTCCCGCGCGTATCATACAAATTAACGGCGTTTAATGTACGGACTTTGCCTAGCATCGGTCAACAGGCAGCCTCGATGTTGATGTATGCTATTTGTCGGAAACACGCATGCATAACTCTAGCTCGGTTACGCGATTGTCTAATCCTTCGAACTTACGCTTGTTCACTGATGACGATGGCTTGGTATCTGGTGAAGCTAGTGTCGGAATCGTTTTTAGTGAGAGGGCTGAGGTCGCACTGTTAGAATGGATCCCAGTCGACAGTCGCCTTTGTGCAGTAAAACTACAGGGTTCGTGTAAGAAAGGCCGATTTCGCAATCCATCCCGTAACCTGTTTGTGGTTGCACCGACTAATTGTAGCTCTGAACTTAACAAGGATGAGTTTTATGGAAGATTACAAGAACTTGCATCGAGGAGTGACATCGTTGTCTTAGCTGGAGACATGAATGCACGTGTAGGCCGTCTATCTTTAAACGAGCATTTCGTGGGTTTGGTCTCGATTGTCATGTCAATGACAACGGCAAAAAATTGCTTAGCTTGTGCTCAGAGCACAGACTCTACATTACCCAACTTCTGTCATTCGAAGCGTCACTGCTCCACCTGAAAATCTCCATCAGCGGCCTTGTTCAAGCAAATAGAACATATTGCTATAAGCTACTCGTGGCGAGGGAGTGTGCAAGATTGCCATTCATACTGGGGCACCTGTCTAGTCAGATCATGTGTTAATCTGTGTTAAGTTCTCGATGCGTTTTGACTGGAGACGTAGAAACGTTGCCAGGCTTAATGATCTCCCGGTTCTCAGGGAGTTTCAGACCAATTTGAGTCTGCATCTTTCTGTAGTACCCAAAGATAGCATCGATTAACAATAGAGTGAGATACAAACCTCTTTGGAAGCAGCCGCGTTGGATAGTTGTGGGCTGACTTCCCGTGTAGCTCAGCGCTGGGTTTCTGCGAATTCTCTTCAACTAATAGGCCAACGTTGGTTGCTTTCTGTGGACTATCAAACATGATGCGTCAGGAAGGCCTTATTAAACGTAAATGGTTGCCAGTTTGAGAACCGACAGGGAAAGTTGGTGGAGTTCTAAGGCTACGGAAATGGAATCTGCGGCAGCTGTAGGCAATTTCAGAAAATTGTTACAACTCTTCATAACTACTGGAAGCGGGCGACCGGGCATCAGTGAGCTGATACGTGAAACAGATTGTTCGCCGTGTTTTAGCATGCATAGGCGCACGGAGCGATGGGCAGAATATTTTGAGGCACTGTTTTACTGGCCTTCTACACCCACTGATTTCGGGGAAACGGAACACTGTTTCCCATGGTCGATTTCTCTCGAGGCTCCGACTCAATCAGAGATTTACAATGTACTCTGAAGACTTAAGCGCCACGAGGCATTAGGTGCTGATGCCTTGGTACCGTCATTGTTCAAAGATGGCGATTTTGCTTTAGTTTGCGAACTTCAAGCGCTGTTCACTAACATATGGGCTGAGGAACTCGTTCCGATCCCTTGGAGAAAATCAGTAATTGCTCCGATTTTCAAAAAGGGACGGCGCGATTCCTGTGAAAATCATCGGGGTATCAGTCTTATTTCAGTAGGTCCTAAAATACTGGGGTCCATCCTGCTTCGCCGATTGAGTACCAAACAGGAAGAGCAAATCCGTGATGAGCAAACTGGGTTTCGTGCCGGACGAGGGCGCATAGATCAAATTTTCACACTCCGTCAGTTACTGGAGCAACGCCACACATTTCGTAGGCCAACTATCGTGGTATTCCTTGAAACTAGAGCGGCATTCGATTTAATCGATCGCGAAAGTCTTTGGAACTGTCTGCTGAGACACGGAGTGCCGGAGAATTGTTTGAAAGCATTATAATGCCAAACCTCGGGCAGGGTTCAAGCGTACGGACAACTGTCGTTCTCGTTCAATATCTCCAGCGGGGTGCGGCAGGGCTGCCCTTTCTCGCCATTCCGTTTTAACTTCGCGATCGACGATGTCCTAAAGAAGCTTTAGGTGGTTTGGTGGGCGCAGGTGTTGAACTTCTGCCGGGTGAGAACTATCCATCTAGAGTATGCGGATGACATCGCACTTCTGGGAGATGACCCTCACATAATGCAAAAAGCCATGGGCCGCCTGGCACTTGAAGCTTCAAGGTATGGCATGTGTTTTGCGCCTAACGGGTGTAAAACACTTACCCGGGACTGGAGCGGCTCTTTAAAATCTAACTGTGTCCGATGTCAATCTTGAATTGGTCGACAGCTTTGTTTACCTTGGCGGTTGTGTGGAGGACGAGATCTCACGTGTTCGCAAAGCGGATATAGCGTTTCCTAACCTTCGTCATTCGTGGCGCCGAGGCGACGTTACACTACATACTAAAGGCCGAGTAAACAACGCAGTGGTGCGTGTTGCAATACTTATGGCTGCGAAACCTGGTCTATCCAGGCGGAAGATGTTCGTCGGTTTTCTGTTTTTGACACCCGTTGCCTGCGTAGGAATGCTCACATTCGGTGGCACCATCGCGTTACAAATATAGATGTCTGCAAGCGGGTGTTAGGACCAAGTAGCCACGGACTGATAGAAATGCTGATGCTTGCTCGCTTGCGATGGTTGGGACATGTTTTAAGAATGCCTACTCACCGTTTACCGTAACGCGCTTTATTCGCAGAGCCTGGCAGAAGCTGGGATAAACGATCGGGTGGCCAGTCCACGACGTGGCGCGTTGGGATGAGGAAACTCACCGTAGCGCTAGGCTCAGTTGTGCGTATTCGTTTGCCTGGGTGGGGTCCAAAAGCTCCACCTAATAATTGGCTGGAAACCTTACGAGATATGGCTGCAAACTGAAGTCAGTGGCGCCAGTGTATTTTATTATGTGTCCTAATTTTTTATCCGGTATATAATTATTATATTAGATTGGAATGAACAAAAAACACAAAATCGCACGCAGTGAAACTGCAAAAACAAGTTGCTTTTGGGTCTGATTCTGCTTGCTGGCTTTCCATTTTTAACGCCCTTGCTTATCTGCTTTTCCTGCGTCACTTTGTCTGGCTCCAGACTTGTGCTTCATGATGATGATATTGATGATAAGTATAAGTTGTATAACAGTTAAGCAATGTAACACAATCCATGATGTTGATGTTAAACAAAGTTCACAAAACCGACAATAATGTTGAAATACATAATAAACAACGACAAAACGTCGACACCTTTAGATATACGATTATTGTTTCATTAAAAATATCACAATGAACTGTCACAGTCATGCTACGGTGATTGATATTTAGAACCAACTAAAACGGTATAGTATGAAAGCACAAGCCTGATCCAGGCAAAGTGCCGCACAGTCAGAGAGTGCACGTGGGCGAAGCTACTGTCAGGTTGCCCAGACCTAGACAGATATGAGGGGGAAATAGAACGGAGCACTTACAAGCAGCACTTCAGGCATCATTTTGAAACTGCTTTCAACAGCCGTATAGCCAACAACAATACGACAAAGGACCACGTGAAAAAACCTTGCCATTCATTGCTAACATACATGATCAAGCGAATGCCCCGCACGACTATGTATTAATGTGCTCAGCACTTGAAAACCAATACCAAACACTTGTTTTGTACATCTACCGCGCCCACAGAAATAGCGATCATATCACGTGGTGCTCAGGTGACTGGAAATGAGCATCACGTGAAGCACCGCACATGTATGGGCACGTGATTGAACAGGCTTGTCGTGCCAGCCTGTTCCAAAAGTGGCTTACAAGTTCAAATCTTGTTTATCGTTTCACAATTTTCCAAGGCAAGCGGATCCTGGTCATCAAACAAAACTGGTCTCGGGATGTGATGTAAATGCATTTAAATGCGAGTTTAGTGAAGCTTAGATAGAAATTTCATTGTATGCATGTTAAATTGAATGGTGCATGTAACCGGAGCGTGTTTCTCTGCAGTATATATGATATGATATGAAAGCACAAGCCTGATCCAGGCCAAGTGCCGCACAGTCAGAGACTGCACGTGGGCTAAGATACTGTCAGGTTGCCCAGGCCTAGGCTGTAAAATTATAGTGTGTACAAAACGTATCCAATTCTCTAAAATTACTTGAGTACTCTTGAGTGCTTTTACCAACGTCACAACTTCGAGCAATAGTGTCGTGTGATACTTTGTAAATGGCGACATTGACGTATGGAGAACAGATTCGCCTCTGGCATCTAACGTGCCGGGTTACACATTGTTCACCCACTATACAAAAGTGAAAAGGGTGAACCTTTATATAAAGATTTACCATGTTAAAAAGAAAACTTCCTTTTTTAAACGTGCACGTGATACCGATGTGGTTCTGATTCCAGCATCCTAATGAAAATTTTCTGGATTTATGATGCAAGTATTCTGATCGGTAAAATAAGATCGATAAAATAAAATAAAATAATAGTATAACAGTAATAGCCATGCACACCTTTTTCCAGTTCAGTTATCACCGTGTTAAAGTGATTGTCATCGGTACCGAACAACATGCAAACAAACCTCATAATTGTCTAGGCTTGGGAAGCCTGACAGTAACTAAGACCACTTGCGGTCCATGATGGTAGATCACTTTGCCAAGATCAGGATTATGATTTTATGCAGTGGGGGTCAACAGATAATTCAATAATTAAACAAATTTAATTCAGGCGAAAGTTGGCCCAGTGGTAGATAACTAAACATAGAAGTTGAAGGAGAAAACGGGATATGTAAGTGTCAAAATACTTAGGTCAAGATACAAGTTTTTTTTCAACAACGAGAAAAAACATGTTGTGGTTTGCAACTAATACGAAAATGGATAACACACTGGTCTACCAACCTGCCATGCGAGCCATACGTGAAGCGAGCGTCGGAAGTTAACTCAAAACGTTCGTCAATTTCGGCAAACGGAAGAGCCAATTCAAGCGCTAAAAGTTTGAAAATAAATAAATAATTTACCTTGGACAACATCTCCATCACCCAGCGTGATCGTTTGTGAAGTAACGTCTTCCACTAACGTACCATTTTCCAACCAACCCTTATAGCTTATGGTTACCACATTTCCGTGTTCAGGTCGCGTTTCTGAACCCAAACCTTTATCAAGCACCTAGATTGTAAAAGTAATAAAAGCGGAGAACCTTCTTCATTAACTGTTTGTTCCCTAATACATCTACACAACCATCGTTTTCCTCATCGAGCTCCGTTGGGGTTTCGATAAGCGGTTCATCACCAAGTTTTTTAACTTCAGGGTCAGAGTTCAATGGCTTAGGATCAGATTCTTCGGCGTTGTATGGACTGGGGCCATTCAGTTCGCTGTCACCATCCGAATGCTTTGGTTCTTGAACTTCACGCTTAGGTTTTACATTAGAATGACGTTTTTTGCCTTTTCCCATCTCTAGAGTATTTAGTCAGCAGGAACTAATAATAAGGACTGAAATACACAGAGGTGAAAATAAAATTCATAAAAGATAAAACAGATCTAATCAAAACTTACACATCACTCATCATAATAAAGAAGGTTTGCAGTGAAACAAGCGAAAAATAGTTACGAGGATGCGAAAAACTTTCGGAACGGTGCTCAGCTCCAACGAATTCAGGAAGAACATTAACGGAAAGATCACAGTTGCAATAAATCCATACAAATAAAGGGAGACGATGAATAGTTACTGTGTGTACCGCTAATGAAAGTGGTTTGTCACGAATGAGAATATACTGCGCTCTTATCGTGCTACATTGATTTGTAGTGAGCTACATGCGAAAATACGCTGGAGTCTCGCTCATATTATATTATATCTGTCTATTTTATGTCCTAGCCCTCGTACAGTGTATGGATGTGCGGCACATTGCCTGACACGATATACTTTTTATTCGGCCATCACTGATAATGCAACTTCCGAGACAGTAGAACTGTTCCAGATGATCGACAATTTAAGAATTAATATTGACGTGGCAGTTGCACTAAACAGTACCGAGAGAGAATAGTAAAATTACCTAAGGTAGCATACAACCAAAAATAGATACTTGAATTGACGAAAAAACCAACAGCGTTTTGAAGGAGCAACGTGACACCAACCAGCACTGTAAAATCAGCTGCTAAACACCACACCCAAAGCAGATCACTTTAAATTTAGCTCAATACGTGTAGAAATTACTCAGAGCATTCAAGTGTTCTTGGCATCAAAGCGCTTTTAGATAATCGAAAGCCCGTCAATATGAAGTACATAAATCCCTCAAAATAGTAATATCTTTATGTTCCAATACGAAAAAGGGGAATCTAATGCGGTTCGATTGTCCAGAAATAACACAGGTCGCAGAGCCAGTGTGACATTCAATATAGCTTCTTGACAAAATACTACTATACTGCATGATGTCTCCATGGGTTAAAGCAAAGCAATACGAGGAAAGTCCACAGGCAGAAACAAAGCAAACTCTGTTTCAACCCACTGTCTATTTGACAAGCCGTATTGGCCAAAATATTGGTCGACAATGCTAAGTCTTGCTGTCCAGGAACTCGCAGATTAAGATACCATGGTTCTCTGCGGTTGTCTCGCTGACAACGGTTTTAGAACCTGCAGGTCGAATTAGCTAGAACAGTCTTCGGACGTTGCCTGAATTATTGACTACCTCCTATTTCCTTAACTTTTTGTAACTACCACGCTTCCCCAACTGATCTAATGCTACGATTCAGATAATTTCTGACGAATATTCGTTCCGTATTATATTGCGAACCAGAAGGAATCCTTCGCCTTAATTCTTGTAATCGAAGAAAAGCCTGGGAGGTCCAGTGGAACCTTCTACTAGACGTGGAACATTCACATGTCGAAACCGCGGCATCGTGCATTACCGTAGCAATAGCATTCCAATATTGTGTAATATTATAGAACATCGCAGTGGGTAGATCATATACTAAACCGCGCGCCATAGGCTAGCAGAATTGTAGCCTCAAAAAGCTTCTCAAAAGGCAGGTAAGCAGGGGCTTTGTAAAAGCAATCGGGTGAGCGGAATACTGAAATGCGCAAAAAATAGCTTGCTTTATAAGCTTCATTGTACACGATTTTGTGATTTACGGTTTTATCATTTTGTAAAATAAAATACAATGATATATGATAAAAAATTATGACGAACATAATGAACTACATTGATGCCACTGAATTCGGTGTACAGCAATAACGTACAAGGTTTGCACCAACCATTATGCGGATATTTTCGACTTCACCCAGAAAAATGAGTGTGTCCCACTGAGAACAGCCTTACGGTGTCTTTTTTATACCCAGACGCCAAGTCATAGTCGGGACAATAGGTCGTTTTTCCATCTTCCACCTGGCTCATCAATCATCATCATCAAGACGCACTACTGTAACGTTGTAGAATCTGATCCGAATTGAGTTCAAAAGGAAGTCACGTTAGTATAGAATAAGTAACGCTTTACTTATCTAGAACGAGAGTACATGAGCTGAAATGTAAATATGAAAGTTTAGTAACTGTATGCAAAAGGTGTACATCACAAACAAGTGACAATCATGACATTCACCCCGGCTTTGTTTTGAGTCAGCTCGTACGATTGAAGGCCAAATTAATTTTATGCTTCACGATTTCTCAGATCGTAGGGGCGAACCCGTTGCTGCTTTTCTAGTAGTTCCGGGTAAGTAGGGATAAGGGCTTCATGCGATGACATCGGCAACATCTCCACTGATCGGAATTATTGTTGTGGTCTTCCTGTGTTACATCCGAGGTCCTTTGTTCGATGTTTGTATCCGAGTCAGGATGATCACAAGGGTCTGTTGTCGTTTCCCGAACTGTTGGGGCTAAACGGCGGAGTGATACAGTTTCCGTTCTGCCATCTTGATGAGCAATACGAGCGTAATGTGGGTTACAACTCAGAAGCTCCACTTCTTCCACCAACGGTTGATACTTAGATGACCGATCGCATCGCTGCAGGAGAACCGAACCTGGCGTAGTCAGCCAAGAAGGCAGAGAGGTCCCAGAACAAGAGCGTCGAGCATATTGAAACATGCGTTCATGAGGTGTGTGGTTCGTAGATGTGCACAGCAATGACCGGAGGCTGTGTAGAGCATCGGGTAAAGCAGTCTCCCAACGAGTTATCGGTAAATTATGAGTTTTCAGAGCAAGGCTGATTGCTTTCCAAAGTGTGCCATTGAGACGTTCTACCTGGCCGTTGCCTTGTGGATTATATGCTGATGTGTGACTCATGGCGATTCCTTTCTCAGTCAGAAAGTTTTTGAGTTCAGAAGACAAGAATGACGAACCCCTGTCAGAGTGGATATATGCAGGCATCCCGAACAATGTGAAAAGTTGTGTGAGACAGCCAATCACAGTAGCTGATGACATATCCGCACATGGAAAGGCAAAAGGAAATCGAGAGAATTCGTCTATTAATGTTAACAAATATCGATTTCGAGTACTTGAAGGTGAAGGACCTTTGAAATCTATACTTAGACGCTCGAAAGGCTGTGTGGCTTTAATGAGGGTACCGGAAGACCTGAAAAACCTTGGCTTTAGTTCAGCACACACTCTGCAATTGGCAATGACTCGTTTGACATCGTCTACCGAATAAGGAAGATTTTTGCACCGGACAAAATGAAACAGTCGGGTGATTCCTGGATGGCAGAGTGAGGTGTGCAGCTCCTTCAGTTGTTCAGGGTTAGTAATGGACGCACAGATGTTACGTGATAAAGTGTCCGCAACATGATTTTCTTTACCCGGTCGATACACAACATCATACTTGTATTCGGAAAGCTCGATTTTCCAGCGCTGTATCTTATCGTTTTTGATTTTACTCTTTTGGCTGCCACCATACATAAATGCAACCGAGCGCTGGTCAGTGAACAGTTTAAATGGTCTACCAAGTAGATAGTGCCTCCATTTCC
>JACCGJ010006038.1:0-22686 GCA_013407085.1 Atriophallophorus winterbourni
CACAAGACTGTGTCCTCGTGTACCAACCAAAAGAGAAAACCAAAAGAAGTCATCGAATTTGTGACAACATAATCCCTTGACAACTTTGAAGGACTCCATAAGATCCTTCTGAGCTGCCTCTTCCTAAGTGAAAAAATTCCTAATAATAAGTTACGATTTTCATAGTTGGTGCATGCCAAACCATCGATCATGCGTGTGGCCAGCTTGAGCAACTTTTATAGCTGCAAGATATCCTTCTGGTAATAAGGCCACCAAGCCTGAATACCTTATTCTGGATGCGGCCTTACTAATGCCTTTTAGAAGGGTCACAGCACCTCAGTTTGTTTTCGCTTTTGAGGGTTGAATGTAGTCCCAAATTGTCCCTCTCAGCCCTTTTAGCAGCAATAGCACATTTATCGGCCCTCATACAGTTTGCGAGAACTATGATTCCTAAGTCCATATTAGAGCTTACTCTAAGGAACTGCGTTTGGGCTAAATACGTTGAGACGATCATGTTACCTGGCAGTGTAGAGGTCAAGTGACTTTTCTATAGGTTAAAAGAAAGGTCATACTTAACCGCCTATTTCGTCACAGGTTTTGCGTCATTTAGCAGATCGGTGTTATCCGACCTAACGATAATTTTTACGTCGTCGGCAAACATATAACAGGTTGCGCGCAGTTCGTTTGTTAGATCATCTATGAAGACGAGGAACAGCAACGGCTCCAAGACTGAGCCATGGCGAACCTCACTCGTTATTTGCGCAAATGCAGAGTATGCATCAACTATTTTGACAGTACAGGAACCGAAACTGAGGAATGCGCGAATCCATCCCACTAGGTCTGCTAATACTCCTGTGGCTGAGAGTTTGAGAAGCAAGGACCTGTGGTCCACCAAATCAAAAGCCTTACTAAAATCATGATAGAAGTCTTCTACAGGTAAACCATCATCTATCCTCCTAGTGTCCTAGATTGTAAAGCAGAACAAGTTAGTCGGACATGACCTACTTTTAGGAATCCATGTTGTGCGGGATTCAGTTGGGATTGTTTGTTTAGGTATCCTCGAATTTCATTGCGGATCAACCTTTACATAAATTTACATAGGAAGGAAAAGGCAAACTGTCTAAGGCATGTTCTAAAACGTTCTTTGATCACCGCAGCTAATCTAGAAGCTCAAATTCTGTTCATCTTTGGATGCATGTTATCGGACCATGCCGTCTTCATGTATACTAGGATGTCCAATATACTCTCGACATTGTGTACCTCGAATGTGAGCGCGCTGTATAGGGGGCGTTCAGTGAGTGCACACTAAGATTATGGCAGAGAGATGTTCGATTTATCATCTTGACTTTGCACACTTCGAAAATACAAGGAAAACAAGAGAGCCTTTTCTAAGTATGTAATGACGGCAGAAGCATTATTTCTACTCAAGCTACCTACTCCTCTTCGTTTCGGCCTTTATTTTGAACTTAGCTGTAGTATCGATTCTGGTGAGTATTTTTCTTTTAGGCGAGTCTCGTTTCGAAGGAGAACTTCGCAGCACGTATAATGGGAACAGCAACATTTGCGATTGTTTGTAACAGGCACAGGCCCCACATGAGGGAGAAAACTTTTAATGCCTTTATCTTGTTTTGCGGTGATGTACGCAATGGGAGACTGAGGCTGACAACCATTGAGGTTCACTTTTTTGCGAACGGATACGATAAGAGCAAATCGATCCAGAATTTTAAACAGATTTTTCTTGATCTACATCAACATTTCATCCACATGTTCAATGTTTTGCCATGGGAGTAGCGCTGCTGCCTGCAATAGGGCACCAGGGTCAATCCTATGAAAGCATCGAGAAATCTTATTTGAGGGGTTAGCAAAAGACAAAAGAAACTCACCGGCTAACACTCCAAAATTGCTCTTTCTTAATGGTGGCAGAAAGATCAAAATTAATATAACATTTTCAGCTGACGAAAAAAAAACTTTCGAGAGTAGATGAAGACTGACCCTCTCAAAATTTGTTGATTTGTTTACGTGTTGGTGAAGTGCATGGGAGTGTATCCAGACCAGAAAATCATCCACCTTCCTTGGAGTATGCGAGGTTTAAAACTCCGTTTATTTCCGGCTGATTAAACTTACCGAGGATTACAACACTTGCTGCGATTGACAAAAGAGATGAAAGCCTTATCTTCAGTAGAGCATCTTGCGCCAAACTAGTGTTTGGACTAAGGTAGACGCAGCTTACAACTATATGCGTGCATCCATGCAATACCAAGGCAGATATTATCTGCACGTTCGTCGTAGAAAGAGAAACACTGATCTCAAAACGAATTGCATGTTCAATAATGTGCAGTGACCCTATGACAGTTTACCAAGTGGTCGGTCGCTTCTTACGGCTCTAAACCTGTCAGCTTTTGCAGCAGGTACGGGGTCATTATGAGACAACCATGATTCTGTGACACGTGAGGTCACTTTATTTCGTGCCTTTGAATCTAGGATGAGAAGCTCAACCAGCGTCAAGATTAAGGCATTTGTTGACCGTGTTGACCGACCTTGGTTTCTAGTTTGCAGCTCAGCGAGCAATTGTCGCAAGTTGTGAAATTTCCTGGCAAGTGTACGAATCTCCTTTGTTGAACTAGTTTGAACAGCTCGGCTTGCCCTAATTTGCTTTGAAGTCGCCTCAGGGAATGTAAGAGAATGGCGATAGATCCTACTTCTGAAGTTTTAAGTGAGGTTTTCGCTGGCTGGATGCAGACGAAACCATAGACCTAGCTACTTGAGCAAACGTTTTGGGCTTCGAAGTGGAAAGCGGAGGATTACGCTGATGTTTCTCGAGACTTTTTCGCAACTCAACTAAAGTTTCTACGGACTTAATGCAGTCTGAGCATTGACATATAAGCGATCGATGGGCTGCATAAACCTTAAAGTGATTTGGCGACAGTCCAGAGCATTTGGTATGTGCCTAACACACGAGCACGTCCCAATCTATACTTTTATAACCCTTTTTATTTCAGCTTGATTAGAGGCAAATATAAGAATTTTGTATTATTTTGCACATTCAATCAATGAACTCACAACTTGAATGAATTTCGAAAATTTGAGTAGCGTGAAAACAAAGTATAAACCAGGCTCCCGTCAGCGGTCCGATCCTACTGATGAAGACACAGCAGATTGGGACTGAACTAGGAATGGACAACTTCTGTCCAACGAACGGAGAGCTTGATCGCTTTGAGAGGTGAACAGGGATAGTCTACAAGACCATCGTCGGTGAAAGTGCTAGTGTCAACACTGATCTGACAGACGACTGGCTCCAAACGAAGCTCCCGGAAATTCTGGCCACGTACGAACCGCAAGTCATTTACAATTGCGATGAGACGAGATCGTTCTACAGATGCTTGCCGGACAAGACACTATCCCTGAAAGGCGAGCGATACAGCGGATGCAAACAGTCCAAAGAAAGACTTACAGTCATGATCTGTGCTAACATGACTGGCACTGACAAAGTGCCGCTACTCGTGATTGGGAAGTTTGAGCGACCACGGTGTTTCAGTGGTATCAAAACTCTGCCATGCTTCTACAAAGCTAACAAAAAAGCGTGGATGACATCGCAGCTTTTCGAGGAGTATGTTCGAAAGTTTGATTATTGCATTACAATGAAAAAAAGATAGGTTGTCCTCCTGATAGACAATGCCCCTGCACATGGGAAGATCACAGGACTGAAATCGGTGAAGATTTGTTGTTTTTCTCCCAACACCACTTCAGTTCTCCAGCCATGTGATCAGGGGATCATTCAGAACTTCAAGGTGAACTACCGACAGGCTGTGACTCACCGATACCTACTCCACATTGCCCCAGAAAAAAGCGACGAATTCAAGCTGAACGGCTAGATGTTACGTTCCTTGCTAGAACCGTCTGGAGAAACGTGTCGGAGGACACAATAGCTAATTGTTTCCGACACCCTTCCACATCAGTCTTGCATACTTCCACGCCAATGCTCGAAAATCTAGAAAGATGGCTCTCTGATTTTCATTTCGAGGAGTACGTGAATTTTGACAATGACATTCAAACCTTTGCTGATCAAACTGTGTCAGAAATTGTCCAAGATTTGATGCAGTCTTAGTCTGATACAACTGATGAAACAGCCGCAGTGCCATTGTCGGACGAAGATAGTGACACAGAAGTCGTAGCTCCGTCTGTGAAATATGCCAGGAGTTCTCTTGATCTCTTCAGATGTTTTAGGATAGAAGGATGAGACGTCGAAAGATAACTTGAATTTGTTGAGAGAGAGATCGAGGCGGTGGCGAAGTCAAAACTGAAACAAAAGAGTATCGCCAGCTACTTCATGAAAACGTGAGATTGGACTGTCAGTGTGTGTGCAAGATGAGTTTATTACTTCGTTTTATAATAAATTTACTATTGTTAACATGAACTTGGATTTAATGTTGTGATCTGTATGCTGTGACATTATCTATTCATCAAATGGATTACACGCATGCAGAAACACACAAAGGTAAGACATTCTTCACTTCTTTATTGTTTACACGTGTCCAGAAAAACGGCGGCAAAATCACATATCTGACGATGCGTTTTACTTGCAACGAATTTAGCTTTTAACGAACATTTTACTCTCCCCCAAAAAATGCATTGTACCCGGGTTCTACTGTATTAGAAACAAGAACGGTCCAAGGACTGATCCTTGTGGTACACGAACTTGAATCGACTCGAATAGCTCAGTTTTGACTCGCATATATATCTCACATTCTGTAATCTATGCATGGATTATACCATCTATTCCGTGGCTAAGGAATTTCGACAATAACAGTTCATGATTCAAACGATCGAATGGATTTTAGAAATCAATCTAAATTACGTTCACGGAGTTGCCAACATCTAGTAGCTCAGACCAGGCTTCTTTTGATAAGTTTGCCAAACAAGATCGTTTTCTTGAATTCATGTTGTGCTTCAGAGATTCAGCTATGGATCACAAGGTGATTCCGCAAATAATCTGCAATGATGGGCACCATTACTTTAGATAGCACTGTTAATAAAGCTATCGGACGTTAGTTTCACGGATTTTTTTCTTTGACCTCCCTTGCTGATAGAAATAATCAGGGCAGTTTTCCAAGTATTTGGCACGAAACTATGTTTGAATGTTATTTTGAACACGTCAGAAGTCGGTATAGCAAATTTGCAGGACATATTATGCAAAAAGTTGAAGTGTATATCATCTATTCCATGTGATCTTGTTTTCTTTATCATCGTTAATTTTGTGTTAACAACGTTAGGGGGAATACCACCTCGTGAAGATCAGGCAGTCTGCATCTAATAGAGTTCAAAAACTGTCCATGTATCGACTCTTGTAAGTTTATTGATGCAAATTGTTCTCGAAGAACGTTTGCAAAACTGTAAATAATGTGACTATGCTAGTAGGAGAGGCCAGTCGCGATATTCCATTTTAATACTCCGAATAATGCTGACGTGCTTGTTCAATGCATTTGTTTTCATAACGAATTTATCGACTAGAATGTTTTGGTAATGTTTTGTATAATTTTGAATAAGGCAGACACACTTATTTCGTGGTAAGTTGTTGTTGGCTTTCTTTGATGGATGTCGACCATTTATGTACATCACAATCGCATGGTTTTTTATGTTCCCTAAATTTTTGAATAACTACACAGTCCGATTCGGGAGGAACAATCTCTCCCGAAGCGCTCGCAACGAAAGACTGTACTCGGCGATAGTTGCACACCGGTTGTTTGATTTGATCCGAAGTGAGTGGTCAAGAGCAAGTTTTTTCCAACTTGAAGGGTCAATGCCAAGAGCTTTCATTTCACTTTTGCCAACATTTTGTATCGCAAGTGCTGTCTGCCTAATGGTAGAGTTCCTGATTTTAATTCACCTTAGAGTAGACGTGGCCAAGTCACCGCAGGCAGCGCTGTTGTAGTAGTGTGAATGTGCTCAACAGACCAGCTTTTGAAAGCACTTCAGCATTAGTCAATTTGTCCATCCACGATATGCTCAAGATACGACGGATGCGTTCTAGCTAGAAAGCATTCAGTTTCTGTATATGTACAACCTGTTATTGAATGTTCACTATGATTGTCAAAGGATATTGAGAATCTTGACCAAATTATTCACTGCGCAAACAAATGTAGACTAATTTGACAACGATTCTACATTCGTGAATAGCTTTTCCAAACTCAAATTGCATTGCGAGTGGCGTGACCTTAACTGGACCTCTAAGATACTCCACATCGAACATTTCCCTCGCAATCATTCAATAATACCAGTCTTAATTGAATAGAAAATTATTCACAGACTTGGCTGTCTTATATTCTCGAATGAATAGTCACTGTGTTTTTACTTCCGGTTAGATTTTGAGTTTTAGGGACTCACGAATCAAGATTTTATGGTGATAAAAGCAATCGCTTTACATGTTCAATTGGATGACAGCTATAAAAAATACAGAGAATGCAATCAAAATTCCATTGAGGTGTTGGGTTTGTGTGGGTTCATATGGGGTCAATATACATGATCGATAGTCGAGTGCTCTTTGATATAACTATCCAGTTTCGAGTTGAAATCACGGATTGTAGGAGCGTTCACAATACCCTGCGATAGTGAATTACACAGAATGCAAATATTCACAGAGAAGAAATGACGTCTACTATCGAGTCTTTATTGCGGTTTAGCGAGATACCTTGAATCACTCCGTGTATTCTTAGGGTAACTGAATTTTACAAAATCGCAGAGAGGGTTATTTTCTATCCGCAGTATTTTATATGTTAGGATCATGTCGCTCCTCACAATGCTTTGTGCAAAACCGGTCAATCCTAGCATGGTCATTCGCTATTGATATTGAATGTGCGGCATCCTATCAACTAGCTTCGTCGCTCGGTGGTAAATTCTATCAAGCAATTCAATGTCTTTACGCAGCCACGTCTCCCAAACTGGGACAATGTATTTTATCGTTGGATGTAAAATATGTATAATCCGAGATCCTTCTCAGCGCTTGTTCCAGTCCATTTTTCAGGACCAAGATTATATGTATGCTCGTATCACCCGCCAAGTTGTAACATTTTAAATTTACATATGTTGAAAGGCATCTGATTTAGTTGAGACAATTGATATAGGGCATCCAAATCCTCTTGCAGCATCCAACAATCTTCACTGAATCGGATTTACTTCCGTATTTTGTTATCATTAGCAAAAAGTACCACATTGCATCGTACTAATTGGTTAATCTCGTTTATGTATAACACGAAAATTATAGGCCACATCACTAAATCGTGAGGGACGCTGCTGGCGACATTGATATTTTTTATAGAACGCAGTCCATGCGGCTTCGCTTATGCCAATCGGTCAGATAATCCGTTATCCACGATAATATCTTTTCCATTATCCTAGATTGTACTAGCTTTTGAAGAAGCAGGCTGTGGTTAGCCTTATCGAAATCCTTTGATGCATCAATATAGCAGTCGTGAACAGAGTATCCAAGGTCAAGGACGTTGTCCAATAGTCCAGAGTGATGAATAAATTTGGCAGACAACATCATTTTGGCGAATCCCATGTTACGCTGCTGATAAAAAGTCCTTTATTTTCAAGGTGACCCACGATACACTCAGTTAGGATGCGCTCCATAATTTTCAAGACGCAGTGGAGAAGTGTAACAGGCTTATAATTTGCTACGTCGGAACGACAGCCACCATTGTAAATTGGTTGCCAAAGAAATCATACGTTCAAAATCTCTTGCTGTTTTCACTTCGAAACTCGATGAATCCATGTCAAATTATGCGCTATGTGACTGCCAATATTGATTCTTGCATACACCTTGTCATCCTGTGGTTTTAGTGATATACCGATTGCTTTTTCTGCCATGAGCAGTTATGAGTTTATAGTGGTCTTTTATTAGGTATTTACCAATTTGTTCAACGCGAATGTTACATTCCATTTGCTATTCTAGATGGCTGCCAATAAATCACATTAAAGCATTGCTAGTGACAACTCGCTCGTGTATTCACCTAATGTAATGATCGTTAACGGTTCATACTTCTATACCAAAACAATGTCGGCAAGATGAATCGTTTAAGAAAACGTGCTGACGTTCATATTTGAGCGAATGCTATCCAGTCGTGTGCAAGATTAACACAGTGATGACGTGAATTAAAAAAAAGATTGAGATGAATATTAATTGGAAATGTAAACAGAGTGTGAATCTGAACTATTACGGAAGCACGTAGACAAAGCAGCAAAGTTTATTGTGCTAGGCTTTTCAAGGTTCATGTTCCATGATGATACGAACTTGCTGTACTGTACCATAAAATATAGGTATCAACATTCTTCCAAGTCTTGCTTTCAAATTGTGATCCAGGCTGGGTTGGGGTGAAAGTAATTATATTTGCATACATGAAATATTGTTCAAAAATCAAGTGTTATAGAGTAGAAAGCAAATAGCTTAGCTAGACCATGTGATATACATAAAAAGTTATACAAACGTAAAACGTTATACAAACCGCACTTTTATGTTTGAGTTCATCTGGTTCAAACGAGGAGCAAAAGTAATTCCAATAATGACACGGAGGGAATTTCGACTGAAAACGTGTTTGTGCTAATTTGTTTTTCCAAGTGTGCATAGGGTTCGTACAACGAAACACGATGTTCAAACACAGAATCACATAGTGATTCGTGGTGAAGCACTCAAGGCGCTTATGAATGACTAAAGTGATGTGATGCTCGGGGGATGTGAGCTATTCAATGGATCGATTTCTCCGTCCCGAGCGCCTCAACACTGATGCCAGTTCACCTTCTGCTGCAAAAGAGTGGGCTCATGGGTTCACTACATTTTCAAATTTCCTCACTTCAATCGAAACTCATAAGCCTAAATCAAGGCAACTCTCCTCTTCTCAATCATTCTGAAACTCACACGTTTGTTTGGAACATTAGTTGAATCCTTATTCAAGTGAGTTGTGCTTCAATGGGTTTGAACGGGATTTGGTATGTCGGTTCAACCTGAGAGCGAAATCGCATCCATTACAGTTGAATCTGCTTTGAATTCGTTCCATGGTTTTCGAAGAGACAGATGCTATCACAATCTTTTCGGCAAGAGATTGACCATATCTTACCACTAGAAGGTTGGAAGTCGGTATCTAAGACGTTTTTACTTACTCGAAAATTTAGGGGACTTTTCATCCTCGTCGCAAATCTGTTGAGAAATCAGTATAAACATGTTTTATAAACATAAATAACAAAAATCAGATTGAGGAGGCGTTCTACCCCATGCACTCAAACACCACAAACAGCTCAGCACAAAGTAGGAGTAGAACGAAGACCTAATTCTAAAACCAACCACGAAAAGGCTTTATTTTCAGAACTGTCATACAAGAATGGTCCCATACGCTCACTTTTCCATGTTAGGGGTGAGCAAAGTGCATTATTGATTAGTGCTCATCACAAGCTTTCGATGAATATGCAGAAAATCACCCTCCTGCACAACACAAGACCAAGAAGCGTAGAAAAGTCCGAAGACAACAATTGCTTACCCTGATTAATTTTCGTTTCGAAAGGATTGCATTCGAACGGTTAGAGCGACGACATCCTCAAAACTATAGAGAGGTGGATAACAACAGCGGCTATCGAAAGATATGCAATTTTTTCATGTTTGGTAAGACGAGCTCTGCGTGGTGAAGGATTAAATTGTACAGATCAATTCATGCGTTTAGCCAATCGATTATCTCCTGTGCTCTGGGACTCAATTCAATTCAATTCAATTCGATGGTCTAAAAAGCACATAGCTTTACAAAAACCACAGAATAATATGGGAATTACGAATAACATATAAAGTAAAAGCGGGATTGTTTTGCTTACTGAGCAGTTCAGGAATCAGGTAAAAATCCATAGGCAGAAATTTTTTTCAACCGGTTGGATGGGGTAAAGATATATAGTTTAATTCGATGCATGGCTTCAAATGTTTGGATTGGTCGACATGAAGTTCTGCAAGTTCGATTTGAATATATCCAGTTTGGGTGAATTCGCAACGTTACGGGGTAGGGATTTCCAGGAAAAACATACACGTACGGAATAAAAATACCTTCGACAGTTCAGTCTCGACTCGGGAATAAGTACCTTATAGTCATGACTCCGGCTGGTTCGGGGTGGTAGTCGTGTGAATAGTTTATTCAGAGGTGGTTTGGGGTATGCAGTATATTGAACATAAGAATCAAATCGCCTCTAAGATGGCGGTAGCGAGAATCGAAGAGATTGAGGCTTGTAATCTGATCTTCGTATTGTTTGTGCTTTAAACCACGTATGAGCTTGGTGGTCCGATAATATATTCTCTGCAAGAGGCTGATGTCCTTCTGTAGCCAGGGTGACCAAGCCTAAACCGCATACTCCACGATTGGCCTCAAGTACGTATTGATTATTCGATGAACAGTTTGCTTCGTGAAACTCCCGAACACGCGTTTTAGCAGAAGCAGTACTCTTGACGTTTTTTCATAGACAACCGTGGCGTTATGTGACGGCTTCAACGTGCTGCTCACCCACACACCCAAGTCCTTCTCCTTGTCAGTGCCTTCAAGAATATGGGAACCAAGGGTGTAAGAGAACTCGAAATGTCTTCCAACAGTCAATACCTTGCATTTTCTGACATTGAACGTGATCAGAGCTGGACAGGTTAACCTCAGGAATGAATCGGGGGTAATGTTCAAGTGGTTGTGAAACACGGGGTGTGACTTGGTTATTGATAGACTGATGCGAAGGAATTGTTGTGATAAATGGCCAGAATTTCGCCAGCTGCCACTGGTAAAGCTGAAATAACCTGACACAATCATTTCTGGTTTACCACACCCGCGACAATATGACCAAACAATCAGAAATGCACATTCCAATCACTTCCACATCCGTAAAGGTCATACACAGTAAAAGATCGATCGGCATCATCTTCGTTTAACAGTCGAAACCATCACTCGCCTGAAGGTAACTCTCCCTGTTATGCTTACAGAGTGAATATTTAAGCATAAGTTCTTTCCAACTCGTCAGGTCAGCGAAAAGAGCGTTCATGTCTCTTTTGAAAACGTCTTTGTACCGCAAGACCGACTTCCTGATTTCAACTCACCATAAAGTAGATCGTTTGAAATACATCTCGTTTCCATGATCCTACAGTCCCAACCTGATGAGTGCAAACAGCACGAAACCGATCGTGAGGTGTGTGTGTGACGGAGATGCATGCAAATGAGTTTTTTATTCATGGTCATTGGTTTTAAACCCAGTCCACATGAGTGGGGGCTCATGTGATTGAACAGGTTGGTCGTACTAACCTTACCCAACAGTGGCATACAAGCGCAACATTCGTAGTCCAGAAGACTACCTGCTATTACAAAAGGATCTTGATACGCTTCACAGCTGGTCGTTGGAGAACAAACTGCCGTTTAACTTCAACAAATGCAGGATCATGAATGTGGGGAATCGAGTAGAGTTCACATATCACATAGGTTCGTATTTCCTTGAAAATTGCAGTGAAGAAAAAGATTTGGGTGTCTGGATATGCTCCAGTTTAATAACATCACTTCAAACTAACAGTGCCTTTAAAAAAGCAACACGGGTTCTAAATCTACTCAAACGTGTATTTGGGAAATTTTCGCCCAAGATATTCACAAGGATCATGAATACATACTTGAGACCAGTCATGGAATACGGTGTGCAGTCATGGTCTCGGTGGCTCAAGAGGGATGTGGAACTTATGCAGCGAATCTATCACCGCTCAACGAAACTAGTTCTCAGCTTCCGAAACAAACCATATAAAGAAAGGATAGCTCAAATGAATCTGTTCGATTTTCCCTATCGACGAATCAGAGGAGACCTTATCTTACTTTACAAAACATTCCATATCCCGAACCATCCCTTACAGGAATTATTCACGCGAAGGGATACGAGGAATTATCGGACCCATGAATAAGTGCTGGTCGTACCCCATTCCCGCCTGAACTGTAGAAGGTATTTTTACTCTTTCCGTGTCTGTTTTACTTGGAACAGTTTAATCTATGTTTAATCTATGTTCTTATATTGTTTATACACTTAAATTTCAATTTTTACCATCCTATGGTTGTTGTTAAGCTTGTTGCTTTTTAGACCATTAAAAACCTTGAATTACCTTGAATCTCGTTTCCATTCTGTACACCTCACCCAGTCAGCTCTCTGATTTGGGTTAACATGCTATGTATACTAGCTTTAGCGAGCACCTCAGCATTCGTTAATTTGTCCATCCTTTTCATATTCAAAGGTAAGTTGCGATTGCCATAGACTAGGAAGTTAAAACTGAACCAGATGAAGGTTGCTGTTCCAATACGCTCATTAATCCCAGTGTCTAACCAAAAGTTATTCACATTATTTAATTTAAAAATTTTAAATTGACGTACGGTTTAAGTCTTACATTTTAATCAAACGGTGACGTCATATTATTTTTCTTTCGTAAAACCTCCACGTTCAAAGTCAGAGAAACATGAAACAACGTTGAAGTTTAAACAACTTTGATCAATTTCGAACAAACACATTTAGAGCGATGACATGGTATTTTAGAGTCCGAAATTCCTATATTCATTAGTCAGTAACATTTAAAAAATGAATTTTTCAATGAATCGATTAGAAGAAGCTTTGTGAAACCATATTTGTCAGTACGCACGATCAATTCGATGTTGCCTAAAATAGAAAGGCGGAATCAAGATTTATTGGATATCCCATGCGTGTCGTATAATCCGTCCAGCTGTGATCTAAGTCCGTTAACCGATAATCCTGATTGCTCTTGGGTATGCGGCAGCCTGATGAATAGCCTCCATTATGAGGTCATCTACAAGCGTACTTCCAAGCTTCGAGGATTTTCAGAACCTTCTCGCCTGGAACGTTGCCCACTATCATGGAAGCCTACTTAATTCTAACCATGAAGCATGCATCACAAGCTTAGACTTCGTGGTTTAAAATGATATACTCTTGCTTGTTTGTAGAGGTATCCGCCCCATCCACCATGTGATAACATATTCAACAGCTTGGGCTATTTCAACCGCCTTCGATTAAAGTCATTCCCTATCATTTTCATGAATATGGATTCTCGGTCGGTGTTGAATATAATCACATATCCACGAACCTTTACTTAGAAAGAGGTAGAAGGTGTTTGACGTTGTTTGTCCCTTGGCCATCAAAGCGCTCGGGGCCATAGAAACGATGATCATTACAAGTTTTGATGGCAGTATGCTAGGATGTCACGTATGTTTTTTACGACTTTTCCATAGCTGTTCTACAGTGTATGTTCCTTCTACCACCACAACACAAACCTACTCTGCCTGGGTTATACAGAATGGAAATGCAATGGAAAATGGTCGTATTTCGAACAATCTACTCTATGAAAAGCTATAATCATGAAGACTACCTTAACGCTTAATATTGATGTGATGACTTGGAAAGAATTTTTTTTATCCGCTCACTTCGGTGGCACTGTGTAAGGTTTCATCTGCTAGCTGGCAAGGAACAGATCCTGCACTTGGCTGCTTATCGTACATCGCACCGTCAGTGTGCAACGGCTACCGATCGGCCGAGAACTTGCTAACTTTGTGAGCACTGCGGGAGATATTGATCTTCCCGAATCTGACTGTCTCATCATTTGAAACGCTGCAAATAATAAACTCGTCATGTACACGTGATGTACATTCATGGTCGACATCGACCGGAACAAGTCAACACAACACTCAACCGATAACTATTTCTCACCTAAACATGACAGTAAGTAAGGCTAGGTAGGGGTTAGAAAGCTAGCAATTTCATTTGAAATATCTACGTCTAAACATCTGGCTCTCATAGCTGATATACTACTATATAATTCGAAGCAGCATTCTATTCGCAGAGTACTTTAATGTATTATCACTCTTTCATACACTTAATGGCAACGGTATGAATCTCAACAGGAAGCAGAACAAACTAACAAACACGACATCATGTGATCGCAATAATCAGCTTCTCAGTTGTCATCGTGTATATATAGCACGTGATGTATGGGCGCCGCTCAACACGGAATCGATAATCAAGCGTGTCTGACAATCGGAAACCCTACAGTGACGGATTTGATTAAGATGAAGTTTATGATTATCACGTGAGATGCAACATCCTTGCAAACAAAAAACACAACCACGATTAACACGTTTATCAGAAAACGTAAGAAAAGAATACAAAATGGAATGCTTTATTTGAAAATATGACAGTCTGCTGGAGAACAATTTAGCGGGGGTGTTGACATCTTGTGTTCTTGTCAAAACAAGGTGAGGACCAGTAGCGTGTAACAGCATTGAGCTTAAAGCTAATTGAAGTCACATGCTCAGTGATGTAATATTGGTTGTATATCAGACCGACGTGCTTATCGTGTTTATCGTTTGCTAGAACTTGCACAAGTGACTTAGTTGAGGGCGTAAAGTAAACCTGCGAAGTGTGCTGATTAAAGAATTCTGATGCTATACAAAACAACTCCTTTAAGCCTTACACAGGAGGTGCAAGCCCAGTGATAAACAGTCTCTCAAGGTCTCGAGGGATATGATAAAGTTGGCTTGAGTTTCCTCGAGATGAGAGGTAGACAACAAATTTCAAAAATCGGGGAACCGTATTCATGAAAAATAAAGTTCTTGATGAATCAGTTAGAGTAGTTTATTGGTAAAGTTTCGCTTCTGACACAGAAGATTCGTCCGACGAAGGATGTCAGTCCAAACAGAGATCAGTTATAAAAGCATTCATGTGACCAATACTAAACTGGTTATAAACTGAAAATGCCATAATGGGTGCTAAGATTGGCAAGATTGATAGGCGTGATTAAAATAAATTGACGCACATACCATACATACTATGAAATCAAACAAAGTTATACTTCAAAGCCATTGTTACATAGGGTTCAAGATTCAATATTTATGGTTGAAAAAGCAATTAACTTTACAAAAACCATGGAGTCGAACTAAAGGTACAAATTTATATATATATATATATATATATATATATATATATATATATATATGTGTGTGTGTGTATATAAATAAAATCAAAATAAATGGGACAATGATAGTTTATTAATAGTTGGAGGCAAAATTCGGATTAGCTCTCATATAACCGTCAAGTTTTGATTTGAATGTAGATACACTTTGAGTTTACCAAATCGGTAGGTAGGGAATTCCAAACAAAGCACACACGCACCGAAAAATATACCTGCGGCAGTTTCGTTTGGAATATGATATTTACAACTTGCAAACATGGCCACGACTGTTGCTGGAAGTTCAAAGGTGGAATAATATGTCCAGGGGGTGGGAAACAATATTAAGTATTTTGTATGCGAGGATGAGATCACCTCGCATTCTTCTTTATGTAAGTGTCCTTAGCTCCAGTCGTCTGAGTCGCTCGGCGAATGGCGTATTTTTCGAGTCCAATGACCAGCTTTGAAGCTCTCTGATATATGCGATCCGTCAGTAAAATGTCTTTTTGGTGCCATAGTATCCAGGCTTGTGCGGCATTGTCTAGAACCGACGTATATGTGTCTTCATCATGAGAGGAAAACACCCCAGGTAAAAAACGTACAAATATCCGCCATAATATGCCAAGCATCCGAGATGCGCTTTTGTAAACGGCTTCGTATTGTAGACCATTTTTCAAACTATCCGCAGTTTACTCCAGTATTTTGTGGCTGATTTTGTATGGATAGGAAAAGCCAAGGTCACGATCGATCTGAACGATCTTGGGTTTTTGCATATTCATTGGCAGTTTATTTTCGGATGATCGGTTGTACAAAGCATTCAAATCGTTTTGTAGAAAAGTACAATCATCAGCATTGCTGATTCACCAGCATACTTTTATATCGTCACCAAACAAAACCATCTTACTGTCATTTGTTATTGGTATATCTTTCATATAGACTAAAAACAGTATTGGTACAAGCACTGATCATTGTGGAATACCGCTAGTGACAGCAATTTTCTTCCATAATAGGCCGTGCGCACGAACTCTGATGTGTCTGTTGCTGGGGTAATCACGTATCAATTCATATAGTCCTCCAATAATACCATTTTTCTTTAGCTTGTTCAAAAGTAAATTATGATAAACTTTGTCGAAATCTTTAGAAATATTCAGGTAGCACGCATGAATACAGAAACGATTGATACAGAAGACAGCAATATCACCGGTTCGAAAAATGAACCACGGTGTTCAAACACATAATCACAGAGTGATTCCTGGCCAAGTCCTCAAGGCGATTATGGATGACTAGAATAATGTGTTGCTCACATCACACGCACTTACACACCACAACCAGTTTCTAGTTTCTGGAACTTCTTCAAATATGCCGTAGAATTATTTAGCAAATGACTGTTTGAGGCTGCGCCGAGTAGTCCTCAAGGCCACACTCGTGTCGAATGTCTTACAATGGACTGTAGTTCTGATTTTGCCGTGTTCTTTTTTCCCGAGACGCTCAAGAATGTAAATGCCACTTCTATGGATTCGATTTACCTTGTAACTTGAATTTTTGGACCCAAATTGTTAAGTCAACCATGTAATGCATGCTGTTCATCACACATAAGGATAATCCGTTCTGGCTGTTTCAAAGTGATTCAAAGTGATTCAAAGTTTTAATGGTCTAAAAAGCATTTACCTTAACATTAAACATAGGATGGAGTTATGAGTTATTTACAATAAAAAAGAAGAACAAGGAAACTCATGTAGTGTAAATCGTATCAAATTTTGGGTTTTCTCTCAAGCATTTGTACAAATTAGCTTTAAAAATATCCAGGTTGGCTGAGTGTGTAACTGTTCCATGTGAAACTTACACGTACAGCATACGAATATCTTCGACAGTTCAGTCTTGAAGTGGGAATAAGCACTGTAAGTTCAAGTAAGTTGTTTCTTAATAATAATTGCTATACATTTGTGCATCTGACTGATTTTCCGAGTGGCTGATTTGCGGTAGATTCTACGCATTAAATGACATCTTTGGCTTTTAAAACATTTGTACTTAGAGATCTCAATCTTGCCTGTCTATCTTAATAGTGATTGTTGCAGTTATTAGCCAGCTTAGGATGGGTCAGGTAAAAACAAGTTAAACATGATCTCTGTTCTTACTGACATCATTGGTCTGACGAAGCTTCAAGCTTGAGGATCAACATACACAGTTTTGTGGGTCTCGTAAAACAAAACATCTCACAGCATGTCATTTACCAATTAGTATATCAATAATTTGTTTGTTGACAACAATATCCATTATTCGCATCGTACTCTACTTTGACATCATCGCATTAGAATGTAACTAGTACTCGGGACTCAGATGAGTCCGGCGTTAATTGACTACTTGGTTGAATGCTGAATATTTTGACACGACAGTTTTATTCATCGCTTTTCTAGAAACACTGTGAACGATATCACATGAACGGATTGGTTCCCAAGCGTCCTGAATCATATGTTTGCATTACGAAGATGATGATAATGTCGATGGTAAACAAGATCGAATATTCCTACACGTCTTTTCTAATTTGGTCGAGAAAGATATTTATTTGCTTCGCACATGTGTGCTGAGAAATTTTAATGCTTAATCGTAGAAGTCTTTAGCATTCCTTATCAACGTACTCGATTATCTCAGCTTTAAGCACCGTATCGATAGTCGGGCATTCTCAAGGTTTCTAAATCTTTTTTCGGTCTCCTGTTGAACACATTATTTGTTGCTCCGCATTTCCTTGTAGTTTTCTCGACAGTTCCGTACTAAGAGTTTCTTGAACATCCATTCTCTCCGTTTCCTCACAATTGACTCCACGTACTAGCAGTTTTAGCGAGGCTTTCGTTATGTTTCTGGAGGGTTGATTTATCGAACATTATAGTGAGCGAATTGATGAGTTGATCATGGGTTTTAATAAAAATCAGTATTCAATTTTCGACCGGAATTAAAAATCCTATTGGGGTGGTTGTTGAAACTGCTTTGATTGAAACGGAGATATCAATTCCAAATATGAATTTGATAAGGAACGGCCGTGAGAGAAGTGGTGGTGGTGTTGCTCTTCATTATCATAATCGAATTCCGTGCCACCTAATAGACAACACAGAATTCACGCTCGAGGATACAATTCGGTGTTCTTTAACGCTGATATCTGGTGAAGTTTGCATTATTGGTGTGGTCTACCGGTCTCCTTCATCTACGGAATCGTACAACGATAGGTTGATCCAAGTGCTTCAGCGCACACAGCAAGCAACGACACTTATTATGAGTGATTTTAATCTTTCCACCCTTTATCTCAGGGACGATCACTTCCCAAAAACGCTAGAATAACGATTTAGATAGCTACTAGATTCAGTCCGGTTATACAACCATGTTCACGAATGCACCCGGAGGAGAGGTTCTGACCGCCCCTCTGTCTTGGATTTGGTGTTAACATCGGAAGAACAATCTATCGAAGCGATCGAATTCCAGACTCCGCTGAGACTTAGTGGACCGGTGTAAAATTACGAGTAAATTAATCGTTGCTTGTCTGAGTAACCCAGGAAATTCTTGCCGTTTATTGAAGACAGCCATCAAAATCCGAGACATTCATCTAATCAATTTATAGCTGCCCGTTAATTAGTGAGAACCGTTATCATATACCCAATAAGCAAACATACGTGAAATAAGTGTTGCTATTGATTTTGAAGGAATATCACTGACTTGTATGTGAAAAACTATGCTCCACTGTTTCAAGGCTCAATGAACCTGATCTTATTGTCTCCACCTGATGACGGGAAACAGCAAGAAACCGGTAGTGGTGTGTAAGGGATGGGGATGTGAGCACCACAATACATATGTTCAGATCACTTGTTACGCTGACTTGCTTTTATTCGATCGATAATCCATAGTTGGCTATGTAGCGTGAGTTGTGGAACTGAGTTGAAATCAGACACGCATGTTCATCGATTGTATTGGCTTCCATGTGATGTACACAGGATAAGGTCAAGTAAACTAACTGAAAATCTGGCCACACAACATATTGGACAGATTATTCGATCTTTTTCAGACACTCAAGTTTCGAATCCTGCAGCGATTGTACGTTTTAGTAGAAAGTGTTCAACCCGGATCTCACAACTAACCCAGTTACAGAATTACTATGCATAAATGTATCCAAGTTGTCTGAAAATCGATCCACTAGATGATTGTACAACTTATGATGGTAAGGAGTTCCTTGAGAAACAAGCGCGCACCCAATAGACGATTAGATGACAGTTTCGGTTAGAATGTGCTGTATCCAAAACCAACGTATGAATACGAGTGCTATGGCTTGACCGGAGGCGGGAATAGATGCCTCAGGAGATGCTCTTTGAGTTCATTATTTTATAGATGAGGTTTAAATACGAAGAAACTCGTGTGCGAACCAGTGTGACCAAATTAAGATGCTTCTCATACGAGAAGTTGTTAAGATAGCCCATCATTTTAGTTGCACTTTGATGAATCCTATCGAGCAGATTTATTTCATTTAATAGCTATTTTGCCCGAACTTTTACTGAACCTCGTTAGACACTACGAGTGGCTACGATGCATCTAAAAAGCAAAACATTGATACATATTGCTACCTTGCGATCAAGGAGGTAACTTCTCGGCCAGATAAGAAAGCACCATTTAATACATGCATCGTTCATTGCCTCCAGTAGGTTAGTCAAACAAGAACGAAGCTTCCAAAATCAATGTGGCTGTCTGGACAACAAGTTTTGGGCTTCGAGATGACTCACGATTCTTTACCACACAATCCGCTCCATAAAGTTTGCGATCACGGGAAGGAGCGCAACATGGTGGTAATTTGCTGGGTCAGAACAAGTGCCACATTTGTAGATGGGCGTTATGATTCATCCCTTCCAGTCAGTCGGTAAAGCAACCACCCTAAAAGAGTGATTATATACATCACATAGTGGTTCACACTCTTGACTGTCGAATAACTTTAGGATTGCAGGTGTGATTTCGTCAGTTCCCTGGGACTTGTTGACATTCAAACTGAGTATGTGGTGCCATACTATTTCAGAGTGTACGACATAATTGGTGCTGACAATTCTCCTGGTAGTACTGCATCTTTGGAGTATAAAACTCGTGAATTGAAACAGGCTAGAGCCTTAGCCGTTGCCAGAACAGAAGCAGTTATTGCGTTATTTTACATGATCGGAAAAACACTGGGTTTCAACTGTGTCGTGTTGTTAACCGTTCGAAAAATCAATTTTACAATTTGTTCGCACTCTGATCTACCAGCTAAAGCTGTTGATTTTGTCCATCATCTCCGATGACATTTGTGACTTAATTCCAGAAATAGCGAATGTGTACTCAGATCGATTCTGTTTGGGCCACTCTATGAATATTCATACCGAATTTCGCTTTCTCAACCATTTTCTAGTGCGACTGTTAAGTGTGAATTTTTTGCTTTTATTTTCGGAGCAGTGATGATGTAATCTGCCAGGTTTGTGCAATGCAAATCCGGATCACTGATATTTATATTGTGATCATTGAAAATATGCGTTGTTTACATCGAACCAAAGTTATTCACTTTTCTATTTAGTTTTGTTTTCTTTACCATTCTACTGGCGCCACACACATATTAAAAGAACAGGATGAGGTGGTCGATCTGACCCACTGGTGGGTGATACTGAACGATTTTAATTGCTATTGGTTCGGAGTTAAAGTCTAGATCTAGAATAGATGTCTGTTGCAAATTTCCTTATCTATTGTATTCGAAGCGGTTACACATGGGATGTGATCGAACAGTTGGCGAAATTTGTAGTCCGGTGATTGGGGTGGATGATCTACTCGGTTATATAGTTGAGGCAGATTAAAGTCTCGATAATTGGTAATGACGCATTTTTCCCACGTACTGCATTGCTTTCAAGAGTTTTTCTTTGTGTGCAACGGTCAACTACACTAATCATGCCACTATCTCACGAGTCTAGCCTCAAGTTACACCATATACTGTATTTCAGATCGAGATCAGTGTTTGTAACTACCCAATATTTCATGTTCAAGCACATTTTCTAAGAGCAATTACCGGTTCGATTACAAATGAAAATTGGTCGCATCCGGTATCCGAGATATTTCGTTCGTTTCCTTTTTCAAAACAGACTTTTACTAACAGTACGTGCAGCTACTTGAATACAAATGATGCAGCGCAAGAATAGTACATTCATTTTGATCAATCGATATCGAGTTTTTTCATAAGGAGCTATGATTAGAATGGAACGTTCGAGTGAATGAGAACAACTTGTTTAGCGATTACACAATCATTTTTCAATCATCGATGGGTAAATAATAATAGGGACGACTGTGTAATATAAAGTGTAAAAAAATATTGATCCCGTTTTCTGGGTTGTCGCTTTTTAGGTTAGGTAACCATGATTCAATTCAATTCAATTCAATTTAATGCTCTATAAAGCACATAGCTTTACAAAGACCACAGTATAATGTGGGAATTACGAATAACATAGGTAGTTAAGACGGGGTTTGTTTGCTTACTGAGCAGTTCAGGAATCACGTAAAAATACGTAGGTCAGAAATTGGTGTAAAGATGTATGGGTTCAAAGCTTTTGTGGTGCAGAATATATATGTTCAATGTTTGGATTGGTCGACATGAAGTTGTCCAAGTTCGATTTAAATATATCCAAAGTCGGTGAATGTGCAACGTTACGGGGTACGGAGTTCCAAGTAAAACATACACTTACAGAATAAAAATACCTTCGACAGTTCAGTCTCGAGTCGGGAATAAGTACTGTATAGTCATGACTCCGGTTTGTTCGCGGTGGTGGTCGTGTGAATAGTTTATTCAGCTGATGGTTGGAGGTATGCAGTATATTGAACATAAGAATCAAGTCACCTCTAAGACGGCGGTAACGAGAGTCGAAGAGATTGAGGCAGAACCTTCCAAGGTATGTTTCGTGAATATGGTACCTGGTTGTTTTGGAGTTAAATTTTAGTTGGGCTGAAGGAAAACATTTGTGTGAAACTGTGAGAGGTGTTTTGTAAAAGAAGAATTGTTGATTACATACTATTCCGGAAAGTTGAAGGAATGTCATTTACTTAGTTTGTTGGCCTGTAGACATTTCATGACTAAAGTTTATGATATCATCAGAGTGATTTCTCATGAAATCAAATGCATTGATATTACGTTTTGATACAATACGCCACTCTACATTCTACAAACCTTGCGAATTATCTACAGAACTCGAAACTCAGAAATCCGAAAGTTTTATGGTAGAAAAAGTGGTATGCCTAACGATAACCATAGGATGACAGGTATATGGAGTAAAATTATAAAATCAGTCACATACCGCATGGTTGGTCATATACTCATCGAGCTTAGAAGCAAAAACCGAAACAGATTCCGATCGTATAATTTCTTCAGGCAAAACGTTCCAAATGAAACAAATTCTCACAGAGAAAAACTTTCGCAGAATATCCAATAGAGAATGCGGAATGCTTTCGTGTTCGAGTAAGGCCATTGGGCTTTAGCGAGTGTTTAAGGGGATGATTTTTAGTATGCAAGATTTTGAATGCCAACAGGAGGTCACTCCGTATCCCTCGTTGGGTAAAATGGTGTAGATTTAGTTTCAGATGACATCCGATCGAGTGGCGGCGCGAGCTACGTCCAGCAACCGTGAGCAGTAACTGATCATTTCCAGCTTTGAGATAACACTTAATACGGTGACTTAACTCCGCCAAGGACGGTCCCA